>PVKY010000296.1:17049-56347 GCA_004027775.1 Bradypus variegatus | reverse complement strand
GCTGGTAGGCCACCTCCACGGGCAGGCGGTGGCTGTGCACCGGGTCGATGACGCCGCCCGTGGCGATCTGGGCCTCCAGCAGGCGCACGCCGTGCTCCCTGACGATCAGGTCCTTCTTCATGGCCTGGAAGAGGGAGATCTGCTCCCCGGTGTAGGGGTCGGTGTAGCCGGTGACCGCGCGCTCGGCCGCCAGCAGCTTGTGGTGCAGCTCGGGCCCCACGAGGCCCTCCTTCACGGCCTCATTGACGGTTAGCCGCCGGTCGCGCACGGGGTCCAGCAGGAACCCCGAGGCCGCCTGGGCCTCGAGCAGGATGAGTGCAGTGCCGGGGCTCAGCAGCTGCCTCTGCAGGGCCTGGTAGATGCTCAGCTTCTCGTTGGCCGGTTTCAGCAGCAGCCCGGCAACACTGCTGCGGCCCTGCAGGTAGTGGCGCACGTCCTCCCGCTGTGCGAGCTCGGCCACTGTGGTGCGGCCCTGCTCCAGCTGCTGCAGCTCCTCTGCGCTCAGGATGCCCGCCTCCTGCAGCTGCTGGGCTGGCACCTTCCGCCGCAGACCGTCGAAAGCGTGCCGGGGCTCTGCCTCTGCAGCTGGGCCATCGGGTGCATCCTGGCCGCTGGGCAGGGCCTTGGTGGCGGCAACGACCTCCTCTGTGTGAGCCAGCGCGGCACGGTGCTCCTCCTCCAGCCGCTGCAGCTGTTCCCGCAGCCGCCGGTTCTCCTCGGCCAGCAGCTCCTCCTGCTGCTTCCGCTGCTGCTCCAGGCACTGCAGCTCCTCCTGCTTGCGCCTCACGCCCTCCTCGGCCTCACGCTGCTGCCGCCGCGCCTCCTCCATGCTGGCCACCAGCTGCTGCTTCTCGCGCTCCATCTGCTGCTGCCGCCGCTGCTGCTCCTCACGCAGCTTCTGCGCCTTGGCCACCTCGTCCTGGAAGAGCTGCTCCAGCTTGGCCTTCTCCTGCTCGATGAAGCGCTCCCGCTGCAGCAGGTTGTCCTTCTCGGAGAGGAAGCTCTGCTGCAGTGCCTGCGTCTCCTGCAGCAACTGCTCCTGCTGCACTGTCTGCATCTGGCGGGGATGGGCAATGGAGGGAAGGAAGGTCAGCGTCCAGCAAGGCCCCGGGCACCGCTGCCCACCCGGGAGCAGACCCCCACCTGGCCCCAGCCACCCGCCTGCGTGTGGAGGGCCGGTACCTCCTCAGACTTGAGCTGCAGCAGCTTGGCCTCCTGCTTTAGCTTCTCCTTCTCCCTCTCCAGCTCGGCGATGGCCTCCCGCAGGCGCCCGGCGTCCTGGTCACTCTGCTGCCGCTGCACCTCGAGCGTTTGCACCAGCGTCACCTTTTCCTGCGTGGCCAGCTCGGTGAGGTGCAGCTTCTCGCTGATCTCCTCGGCCTGCTTCCGGAAGCGCTGCGCATCCTCCTCGGCACGGGCCTGGGCCCGGCTCATCTCGGCCACACGCAGCTTGAGCCGCTCGGCCTCGGCGCTCATCTCTAGCTGCCGCTGCCGCTCAGTCTCCAGGGTCCGCTGGAAGCCCTGTGTCTCCTGCGCCAGCTGCTGCGCCATCTGCTCCTTGTCCTCCTGCAGCCGCCGGGCCTGCTCCTGAGCGAGCTCCTTCTGCTGCTGCAGCAGCTCGGCCTCGGCCTTGAGCCGCGTGGCCTCCTGCACGGCCTGCATCTTCTCCTTGAGCATCTTCTCTGCCAGGGCCCGCTGCTGCGCCAGGTCCTCCTCAGCCAACTGCCGCAACCGCGCCGCCTCCTGGGCTGCCACGCTCAGCCGCGCTGCCTCCTCGGCCACCTGCTGCATCTTCTCGGCCTCCTCCTGCAGGAAGCGCTGCGTGTTGTCCTTGTCTCGTAGGATGAGCACACGGTTCTCTGCCTCGATGCGTGCCTTGAGCTTGCCCAGCTCTTCCATCTGCACCCGCACGGAGAAGAGCTCCTCCTCCACCTGGCTGCGCTGGCGCGTGGCCTCCGTCACCTCCGCCTTCAGCCGCTGCAGCTCCTCGTCCAGGATGCCTTTCTGGTGGTCTGTCTCCTCCAGCTGCAGCCGCAGCGTTGTCAGCTCCTGCTCCACCTGAGCCTTCTGCCGCAGTGTCTGTTCTGCAAACTTTTTGTGCTTCTCCATCTCTGCGTCAGCCGCCTGCTTCTGCCGCAGGGCCGCCTGCTCCGCCTGCGCCCGCCGCGCTGCCTCCTGCTCAGCGTCCTTGCGCAGCTTCTCAGCAGCAGCCTGGGCCTGCGCCTGGGCCTGGGCCTGCTCCTCGGCCGCTTGCTTCAGCCGCTCCGCCTCCTCCACCTGCTGCCGCGACTGCGTTGCCTCCTGTTCGGCCCGCTCCCGCGCTGCCTCGGCCTCATCGGCCGCCCGCCGTGCCGCCTCCGCCTCGCCTCGCAGCCGCTCCAGCATGCTCTGCTCCTGCTGCAAGGTCTGCTGCAGCTCCTGCTCCTTCTGCTGCACTGCAAAGGCATGTGCCTTCTCCTCTGCCTGCAGCCGCTTCTGGGCAGCCTCCTGGGCCACCTGCAGCTGCCGGGCTGACTCCTGCTCGGCACGTTCCCGCAGGCGCCGTGCCTCCTCCACCTTGGACTTCAGCCGTGCAACCTCCTCCAGCGCAGCCTTCCGCTGCCGGGCTGCCTCCTCCTCGGCCGCCAGGCTCTTCTGCACACGCTCCTCGGCCTCCCGGCGCCGCTGCTCCTCCTCGGCCGCCAGCTGCCGCTGTCGCTGCGCCTCCAGCTCTGCCTGCTCCTTGCTGCGCAGAGTGTCCTCAGCATTACTGCGGATGCGGCTCAGCTCCAGCTCCAGCTCTGCCTTGCCCGCGGCCGCCTTCTCGAAGCTCACCTTGAGGGCGAGGATCTCGTCCTCCACCTGCCGCCGCTGCCGCAGCGTGTCCTCCACCAGCCCCTTCTGCCGGTCCATCTCGGCCTCAGACGCCTTGCGCAGCTGCGCCAGACGCTCCTCGATGTCGGCCTTGTGCTGGGCGGCCTGCTCCTCCAGCCGCCGCCGCTGGAAGGCCTCGTCCTCCGCCAACCGCCGTAGCCGCTCGTTCTCCGCTTCCTTCTCTTTGAGCGCGATCTCCGCCTCCGTCTTCAGCCGCGAGGCCTCGCTGATGGCGGCTAGCTTCTCGGCCAGCACCCGCTCCGCCTCCGCCCGCTGCTGCGCCGCATCCTCCTCGGCCAGCTGCCGCTGCCGCTTGGCCTCCTCGGCCAGGGCGCGCAGGCGGGCGGCCTCCTCAGCCAGCTCGCGGAACCGGCCAGCCTCTGCCTCCAGCCTCTGCTTGGACTTCTCGCTGGTGGAGCGAGACTCCTCCTCGGCCCGCGCCTTGCTGGCCAGCAGCACCTCCATCTCCGCCCGCACCTTGGCCAGCTCAGACTCCAGTTCCTGGCGCTTCTGGGCAGCGGCGGCCGCTTCCCGCTGCAGCCGAGCGAGCTCCTCCTCCAGCAGCTGCCGCTGTTGTTCTCCCTGCTCCGTCTCAGCCCGTAGCCGGATCAGCTCCTGCTCGGCCACAAGGCGCTGCTGCGCAGTACCCTCGGCCAGCTGCCGCTGCTTCTCCAGCTCCTGCTCGGCCAGCTCGCGCTGCCGCACGGCCTGCTCCTCTGCCTTGCCGCGCCGCCGCGCCTCGCGCTCCGCAGCTTCCTTCTGCTTCTCGGCCTCCGCCTGCGCCAGGTTCTTCTGCTGTGCCACCTCCTCGGCCTGCAGCCGCAGCCTCAGCGCCTCATTGGCCTTGAGCTGCCAGTGCTCCAGCTCTCGCTCAGCCTCCTCACGGGCCTGCTCTGCCTCGGCCTGCTGCTGCGCCCGCCGCTCAGCCTCCTCCCGCAGCTGTGCCACAGTCACGTGCTCCTCCTGCAGCGTGCGCTCCAGCTGCGCCGTCTTCTCTGCGAAGGAGGCACGCTTGCTCTGCAGCTCTGCCTCGGCACTGCGCTGGGCGGTCTCCAGGGCCACCTGCACCTGGCGGGCCCGCTCTGCCTCGGCCTGCCGCAGCCGCCGCTCTGCCTCCTCGGCCTGCAGCCGCAGCTCTTCCAGGGCCTGCAGGGCTCGCTGCTTCTCACGGGCAGCTTCGGCCTCCGCCTGCACACGCAGGGCCAGCTCCGCCTCCGCCTGCCGCTTGCGTTGGCTCTCGTCCTGCACCTGCCGCCGAAGCCGCTCTGCCTCCTCCTGCGCCTGCCGCTTCTGGGCCTCGGCTTCTTCCGCTCGGGTGCGCAGCCCATGCAGCTCGCCCTCGGCCCCGCTGCGCTGGCGCTCAGTCACCTCCAGCTGCAGGCGCACCACACGGATCTCCTCCTCAATGCGCAGCCGGCTGCGCTCGGCCGCCTCCGCCTGCTGGGCCTTGGCCTGGATCTCGGCCTCCGAGCTCTGCCGCAGGTGCTGCAGCTCCTCCTGGATACTGCGCTTCTGCTGCTGCGCGTCCACCACCGCCTCTTCCCGCCGCACCGCCTCTTCCTGCATGCGCCGCCGCAGCTCCTGAGCCTCCCGTTCCGCCTGTGCCTTTGCCTGGGCGTGGGCTTTGGCCAGCTGCCGCTGCTTCTCCAGCGCGGCCTCCACCTCGGCCAGCCGTTCCCGCTCCTCTGCCCGCTGCTGCTCAGCCAGCCTCTGTGGCCGCGGCAGAGAGAGGAAGAGAACCAGAGAGACCAGTGAGCGGGGGCAGGCCGCGGGCGCTCGCCGGCCATGGCACCACCACAGGTCACTTAACGCAGCACCGTGCGGGGAGGGGGTGGGGAGAGACAGGTCACAGACCGGCCGCAGGGACAGCGTGCACCCACCAGGCACTCGGGCGACGAGCGCAGCCTGGCCCCCCACCGTGCTCACCAGCCTGGGGAAGGAGACCCAGGTGTCCTCCCCTCTTCCCGCAGATGGGCGACGGAGACAGACAGACAGGGAGAAAGAAAGAGAGCAAAGCAGCAGGTTTGCAGGGCCCGCGAGCTGCATTCACCGCACAGCCCTCTGGGCACCAGCGGATGCCTGTGGGCCCAGCGCCGCCAAAGGCCCCTGCCCCAACCTGAGGCTTCTCCCAGCAGTCCACAGGGCAGGGCAGGGCAGGGCAGGAAGGGTGGGGCGGGGCAGCCAGCCAGCCTGGGGACAGCAGTGCAGACCCGAGCCAGTACAGGAGGTGCCCGTGGAGAGAGGCGGCAGGCCACACACAGGGCGCGCGGCGTGGGGGGTACAGGGAGCAGAGAGGGGCACCGGACTGGCCACAGCTTCCCAATCCCCATGACCGAACACCCCCCACTCCTCCCAAAGCAAGGAGCTGAGAGACCATCGCCAAATCCGCAGAGAGAGAGGAAGCGCGCAGACAACCAGGTGAGACCACCGGGTGGGGGGCGCCGTGGGGAAGGGGGTGCCTGGGCGAGGGCGGGGCCTGTGCTGTGGGGAGGAGGGCACGGAGGCAGCAGGGCTGGGCAGGTGGTGCTGAACCACTTGGTCTGGGACAGGGCAGCCTCACCCACCCTCTCGCCCAGCCCCTGTACCTCCTCCTCCTCCATGCGCCGCAGGGTCTCGCTGATGAACTTGATGTACTGGCTCGTGAGCGTGGTCAGCTCGCTGTAGTGCGTGCGCAAATCCACGTACTAGGGGTCGGGGGTGCAGGGTGAGCCTGTGCAGAGCTGTGGCCCCGATGGCGGCCCCCAGCCCCCCTCTGGCAGGCTGGGCCCACCCCACCCCGCCCCACAAGCAGCAGTCCCCACCCGCCAGCCTCACCTCCTGGATGACGCTCTCTGACCCAGACTGGACCTTGGCCTTCTTGGCTGGGGAGGCCACCGGCTCGAGCTGTGCCTTGTAGGTGACCAGCTGGAGCTCGTAATCCTGCGGGGACACAGTGGGGTCGGCCGCAGCTCCACCTCCCGCGCCCACGCCCCACCCAGGCCTCGGCGAGGCAGCAGGGCCCTGCGCAGGCCTCACCTTGATGGCGTTGATGTACTGCTTGGCAAACCTCTGGCACTCCTCCACCTTCTCACCGTGGCGCTCGATCTCCTGCAGCAGCGCCTGGGGGTGGAGCGTCATCAGCGTGGCCGCGGGGTGCACCCCGCCCAGCCCCCATGCGGCCTCGGGCCCGGCCCACCTTCTCCTGCCGCAGCTGCTCCCGCACGGCCCGGCTGTCAGCCAGTGGCAGGGCCTGCACCTGCTCCTGCCGCTGCCTGGCATCCTGCAGCCAGGCGCCCAGCGGGTCTGCGCTCTCGCGGTAGTAGCGCAGCTGGCGGCCCAGCTGCTCGAGCTCACGCTGCCGCATGTCCGTCTGGGCCAGCACAGCCTGCCAGCGCTCCAGCAGCTGGGCCACGCGCTCACGCCAGCGTTCCACCTCGATGTCCCGCTCGCCGTGCCGCTGCTGCAGCCGCTCCCCCACCTCCTGGGCCGCCCGCAGCTCGTCCTGCAGGGCGTCGAACACGGGCTGCTGCGCCTCGGCCTGGGCCCGCAGTTTCTGTGGGGGTTGGAGAGGCAGAGGCCGTCAGCCCACGCGGCCCCCACCAGCACCCCTGGCTCCTGGGCACTCTGGCAAGGCACGGGGCTAGTGCCCAGGAGCGCCCACGGTACCTTCAGTGCGGCCTTGGTGGCCTCGAGCTCCGGGAGGGTGGCGGGCACGGCCTGCGCCTCCTTAAGCTGCTCCTCATGGGCCCGGAGCACCTCCTCGGCACCCTGCGTGCTCCGGATGACCAGGCTGATGGTCTTGAGCCTGGGGGCAGAGGGGGCTCAGAGCTGGGGCTGGGGGCTGGGTGCGCTCAGGACTGCAGCAAGCCCTTCATGTGGGACCACAGCCACATTGCCCCCTGGGGTACGTGCTTTGGGGAGAACAAAAGCCTTCGGGGAGAGGGCCTGTCAGACACGGGGACGCGTCAGCTGCAGCCTGAAGTGCCCGGTGGGGGGGCAGCAGGCCCAAAGGCCCCAAGGCAGGACAGGCCCCCAGCAGGTCTGCCCTCAGCCTTTCAGGAGCCAGGCTGGGCCAGGGGATGTGGGAACGGACGCCGCGTAAGGCGCGTAAGGCACGTTCATAACCACAGAAGGACAGACAGACCCGAGGATCTGTTTGTTTACGGTATAGCGAGAGACCACGAAGCCTCACGTCAGAAACGCGCACCACAGCAGCCCGAGGAGTGGATCAGGGCAGGAGGGGTGGGGACAGGGCTGCTCACTAGCACTTTGAGAACTGACCTCTGAGCCACACAAAGGTGGTCTCTTATGTATCTAAGTTAACTTCCCAGAAACAAATGAAAGGAAGAACAGAAGAGGGCCCTGTGGCTGGGAAGTGGGCAGGCGGGAGGTAAAGCTGTGGAGGAGCTCGGACACAGATTCTGCATTCCTGTGGGTGCCCTGGGGGGGAGCTGTGAGGTGTGAGGCCAGGCAGAGAAGGCCCCGGCCCACTGCTGTCCTCACCCTGCCTCCACCTGCCACCCAGTCCTGGTAAGTGCCTCCCCTCCCTTCACCAAGCAGCTGCTCTCTCAGGTCACCAGACTTCCCTCGGAACCCACAGGCTCTGGGCCACTCCCCTCCTGGTTTCCTGACCCCCTCCTGATTTCTCCACTGTTGGGGGATCCAGGGCTCCACACTACTCTACCCCAGACTTTAAATACCACCTACAACGCTGGCCCTAACCTACCTCCCAGCTCTGCACTGGACAGCCACCCGCCAAGGTGTCCCCTGAACGCCCCCATACCCTGCACCCATGTTGTCTCCAGAATACGTGCAAGACCCAAACCCTCCGAGCACCTCTGCACAGCCCCCCAGGCAGACTACTCGGCCATCCCGCAGCCAGGTCCCTCCGTGGCGCCAGAGCCCACAGGCAGGTCCCCCACCCCAAGCCTGCCTCAGGTGCACTCACTTCTCCAGGTAAATGGCGGACAGACTGCGGACTTGCTCCAGCTTGCCCAGCGTCAGCTCCAGCTCAGAGCGCAGCGTGGGGACGGCAGGTGAGGGCTCAGGCAGGGCGAGGACCTTTTTGGCTTCAGCAGAGAGCCGGGCAACCCCCTTGCCCAGCCCTTCCACCTCTGCCTGCGCTTTCTGGGGAGAGACGAGGATGGGGACACACTGATCAACAAGGCCTTGGAAGTTGGGAAGGCGAGCAGGGGAAAGCAGGAGATGGGGGAAGGTACGGGGACAGAGATGGGGGAGATGGGGGGACGGGGGAGGCTGGGAGACTGGGATGGGTGGAGGTAGCTGGATACGGGGTGGGAAGGGTGGAGGAAGTGAGGGGAGGTGGGGAGACGGAGACGGGGATGGGAGGGGTGGGGCGTGTGCCTGCCTGCTGCTCTGCAATGCGCTGGGCACACTCCCGCACCGGCTCCTTGCCCAGTGGCAGCCGCAGGCGGTGCACGGTGCGGGTCTCGCAGGCCTCTAGCTGCAGCCGGATGTCCTTCAGCTCTGAGATGCAGCGCTGGCAGCGGGACTCCTCCTGCTCACCTGGAGGACCCGGCCGGGTCACACGGCGGCCCGCACCCTGCCCCCACCTGCCCACCGGCCCTGCCGCCCGTACCCTGCTCCAGGCTCTGCAGCAGCTGCTGGTAGTGGCGGCTGCAGGAACCGTACTCGCGCTCGGCCTGCAGCCGGTCCTCGGGCCCGAAGCCGCCGGCGTCCTGGCTGTCCCGCAGGAAGGCCTGGTAGTGCTGCTCCAGGCTGCGCAGAGAGTGGCGCTGCTCCTCCGGCTTCAGCGCGCTGAACTGGGGGGCGGGAGGGGCGCTGAGCCGGGGTGGGGGGTGGGGGGGGCGGAGCGGGAGAGGCGGGGGCTGAGGAGGGGCGGGGCGGGCGGGGCCGAGCCTTGCAGACAGACTCCTCGTGCAGGGCAGGGTGGCCCCCCGTCCCTCCCCCAGCCCCTTCCCCGCACCCGCCCCGGCCCTACCGTGACCAGGGACCAGGAGCGGATGAGCTGCACGTCGCGGCTGAGGCTCTGCCAGGCCAGGAGGCTCTTCATGTCCACGTGCAGCTGGTGCCAGAGCGCCACCAGGGCCTGGTGCTGGGCCTCCAGCCTGGGGGTGGGACACCGTCAGGGCGTGTCTAGCCCCACTGCCGCACCCTCCCGCGCGCGGCCAGACCCCAGGCACCCACCTGGTGAGGGCCTCCTGTGCCTCCTGGTTGGGTGGGGGCACAAGGAAGCAGACGGACGGCACGGCGGCCTCCTGGCCAGAGCCGCTGAGCACCTTCCAGTGGGACGGCTGCGCGGCGCCCACCAGCTGCAGCTCGTCGCCCTTGTGCACGGTGACCTGGGGGGCCCCGAAGGGTTACGGGAGGCCCTGCCCCACCCCCCGCCCCTACCCCCCGCCCACCCCGGCCCGCCCCGGCCTCACCTCCACCTGCTTGTAGTCGCACACGGCCAGCAGCGGCACGGGGCCCCGCACCACGTGGGCCGGGTTGCGTGGCTTCAGCTGCACGATGGCCTTGGCCCGCTTCGCCAGGCCCAGGAGGTGCCCCTTATACTCGTTCAGCTGCTCCTTCTCATCCTGCAGGGAGAGGGCGGCTCAGGGGCCACTGAGCAGACACCGCAGACCTGGCTGGGGAGGCCATGGGGTGCCCCAACCCGCTCCCCAGGACCAGGAAGGGCCGGGTTTGCTGGTCCTTCCTGATGAGCCCCAGGGTGGGCAGGAGCAGGGCCAGGTGCCGGGAGGGAGCAGGCCCCTCACAGCACCCTTTCTCCTCATCCCTCCCCCTCCAGCTGGGCTGCCCACATCAGAGATTGTTCCAGAACAGCAGGCAGCTGAGACGACCTCCTCCTCCTGCCACCCAGTCCCCTTTGGGGGCCACACCCCTACCGAGGACCGCCCAAGGAGCCCCACCCTGGAGCTGACAGCCCCCTCCTAGGCTAACGCGCTGCGACAGGGTACCCTGACCCTGCTACCCTCCCCCAGTCCCCGCTTTCACCAGCTCCTGCCCAGGGCTCATTGAAGCCTCATCTCCCCTCACCCCCATCACTTCCCACCCAGCATGCTCCAGAAGGCCCGGGAGCCCCGGCTGGTCAGCCTGCCATGTCTCCCCGCCCCGCCCCGCCCCTCCCTCCAGAGGGCCGTCCTCACAGGCCTGGGCAGCGTCAAGCAGCCAGCCTCCCTCCCCAAGCCCCAGCCACGGCCCGCAGTCCACCGAGTCCAGAGAGCGCCTGGGGCCTCCGTACCACGCCCTGGCCTGGGCAGGCGGTTCACCTGGGCATCCTGCAGCAGGTCCTCGAGGCGGGTGACAGTGGCCGAGCGGTCGCAGGTATATTTCCTGCGCAGCGTCTCCTGCAACTTCTGCAGCTGCTCCTCAGCCTCCCGCACATCTGTGAAGAACTAAGGCA
This sequence comes from Bradypus variegatus, assembly GCA_004027775.1. NCBI lineage: Eukaryota > Metazoa > Chordata > Mammalia > Pilosa > Bradypodidae > Bradypus > Bradypus variegatus. Next base: position 46,128 of record PVKY010000296.1, on the reverse strand, counting down.
GCAGGAAGGGGTCACATCGGGCCACAGGGGTCGGAGCACCAGCCCCCAGCCAGGGCTGCCTGGGGGCTCTGAGGGCCACAACTGAGGCGCACGGTGACAAACACCCCTCGAGAGGGCTGGGGACGGACAAGAGGGATCACTGAGCGGCACCTGTGCAGCCGGCCCGGCCACTGCGGTCTGGGGGTTAACGACACCAAACGGCAGGTAAGGGAGGCCCCAGCTCTCACCTGGAAGTAGGCAGTGTTCTCTTTCAGGTGTGCCTCGATGCAGCAGCACAGCTGCAGCATCCAGCTCCACTGGGTCTGCAGAGCCGCCTGGAAGGACTGCAGGACGGGGCGCGTCAGGCCCCACGTGCCCCACCCCCACCCCCACCGTGGGACACACGCTCTGCCCCGGCCCCCCGGGCCCCACCTCCACTGTGGGCCGTGCAGGGTGGTCATCTCGCAGCAGGCGGTCCCCGGTGTTCTGGATCTCCTTAATTTTCTTTTCTTTCAGCTCTAGCTCACGCATCATGGCCTGACACAGGAGCAAAGGGTCTCAGGGATGGCATCAGGACCCGGTCAGGCCTGCCAGTGTCCCAGCAAACACAGCCCCAGGCCCTGGACCACCACCCAAGGGCCCCTAATTGGGGTGGGGACAACCACCCGGCAGTCGCGGGGGGTGGGCCGGTCATGGAAGGTGCCAGCAGGCCAGCCCGCCGCCTCACCGAGTAGCTCTCCTTCTTAGCCGCCATGTTAGCGTTGCGCTCACTCCAGTCGAAGCCCACCTCCTCCTCCTCCTTCTCGTTCAGCCACATCAGCTCCTTGGTGGCAGCTGCCACAAAGCCGTGCAGGCCCTCCAGGGCCCGGAGACGGGCCTTGGAGGAGTTCTGTGGGCGGGCAGGGGACACGTCAGCAGGCAGCAGTCGTGGGGACACAGCCCCCGCCCCTGCCCCCGGCCGCCGCCCGCCCGCTCACCAGCAGCTTGGCGTACTGCAGGTCCAGCCTGCCCAGGCACTCGCGGTAGGCGCTCCGGGCGGCTGGGGACAGCTGGCCCTGGGGAGACCGGGAGGATGAGGCCCTGGGTGGCTGCGGCCCCGCCCACCGCCCCGCTGCCCGCAGGTGCCCGCCCACCTCGTCGGCGCGTGCTCGTTCGATCTTAGCCCGGAACTCCTCGACGGACTGGTGCAGGCCGCGGTGGCTGCCCAGCTGCGCCTCCACGCTGGGCTGGTCCACACCCCACTCGGCAGCGTCCACCCGCCGCTGGTTCTCCTCCACCCAGGCCAGAAGGTCCTGCAGGTAGCGCAGGGCGGAGTCCTCGGGCTCGGGTCGCCGCTGCGCAGTCTGCACCGTGACCTGGGTCACCGGGGTCACGGGGGCGCCGACGCCTGCCTTCAGCCGCAGGTTGTACTCGGTGCGGACGGCCACCAGGCGCTCGTGCAGGCGGTACACCCTGGGGCGGCGCAGCCGGGGTCAGCGGGGGCCGGCAGGGCCGCCCGCCCGCCCCCAGGCCGCCCAGGAAGGGGCGGGGCCCACCTGCGGTACATCTGCTCGCCCTGCGGGTGCCGCCCGTCCTTGAGGGTCTGCACGTCATTGAACAGCAGCCGGATCAGGCTGTCCGCCCCGTCCAGGTCCTGCTCCACCTCGCCAGCCCGCTGTGGCACTTTGCCCGCGGCGAGGAGCCGGATGTCCTGCAGGGTGGCCGCGACTCAGAGCCCCTGCCAGCCCCGCTTCCTGACCACGGGGGGCCGCAGGCCCCAGGAACCACCCTCACGCTCACCCCGCTGAGGAGCCAGCAGACCCCGCCTCCCCGCCAAGCTCACACCTCCCACCAGATCACCGACCCCTGGTCTCGGCGGGGACCCCCCAGGACCCAGATGGGGCCCCAAGGCCTCAGAGAAACTTCTCTTCCTCTCAACAAGCTCTGGCCCACACAGCCTGCCCCTGGAGGCCCCACGGGCACTCACCAGGGTGGGTCTGACACACCCCCCCACCCCGCGCCCAAACACAGAGCCCCTCGGGTGGGGCCTGGCACCCAGCAGGCGGGCAGGGTTGGCTGCATTCCACGAGGGAGGAGCCCCAGGCCCGGCCCCGCCCCGCCCACCAGGAGCCAGGGCTGCCTGCCCCTCCCGGCTCACAGCTGCAGGGCGCCGGCAGCGCTTTTCCGGCTCCCCTCCCCTCCCCTCCCCTCCTCCCCTCCCTCCTCCCTCCACCCCTCACCGACTGCAGCAGGGCGTCGGCCTGGTTCAGCTGCTCCTCACACAGCCCGGCCTCCATCTGCAGTTTGCTCACGATGCGCTGGAGACACTCCAGCCTGCAGCCCAAGGCACCCAGACAACGGCGCTGTGACAGGGGTGCCCAGAGGCTCCCGGCCCACAGCGCACTGACTGGACTCGCTCCCTGCCTGCGGCCCGCTGCACCCGAGGTGGCTTTCCCAGCCTGGGGGGGGATTTCCTCCCTCAAGAGTGACTCATGCCCGGCTGGCTCCCCGGCCACCGCAGGGCCCCTCCCGCCACAGGCAGTCCCCCTGCTGCCTGCTCACCTCTCAAACTCACTCCGGAGCTGCTTTTCCCGCTCCAGGATGCCCACGTGCAGCCTGCCCCACTCCTTCTCCACGTCCAGTGGGTGGTAGCCAGGGGGCACCTTGAGCTGGCCGGCTTGCACCGCACCCTGTGGGAGGGGCCCAGTTCAGTCCCGCTCCCGGAGGCTCGGCAGGCAGGCCAGGCCCAGCCCCCCGGACAAAGGCCTCCGGGCCCCCAGCAGGTCTCACCTCTAGGGACTGGTAGATGCCCTTGGCCCGGTTCTTGTCGGCCTCCTTGGCTGGGAGCTCCGTCTCCTTAAACTTCAGGAACTGGCACCACAGGACCTGGGGGGACGAGGATGTCAGCAGCCAGCCCAGGCCCCCGGGGGGGCGCAGGGCCCTGCCAGGCGGGCGGCCCACCTCAATCTCCTCGAAGCTGGACGGGAACTTGCGCTCCCCGAAGGCGGCTATGTGGTGCCGGATCCACTGCAGCAGCACCAGCAGCAGCTCGCGGTACTCCTGCCAGCGCAGCTGCAGCTCCTGGGGGGGCCGCCGGGGTCAGGGGTCAGGGGCCGGGGCTGCCCGGCTCCCACCCGCTGCCCACCTCCCCACCACTCACGTTGGCCTGCACCCCATCCTGCACGTCGGGCACACGGGGCATGGCGTCGTACAGGGACGACACGTACGTGATGATGGACTTCTCGTCAGGCTGCGGGACGTCCACGTCTGTGGGGGAGCAGGTCAGAGGGGTCAGAGGGGCCCTGGGCAGTGGCGGGGGAAGGGGATGGGGTGGCGCACACACCCTCGGGGTCGAGGAGCCGTGTCACGCCCAGGTCCCGCTCTGCCACACCGAAGGCCTGGTCTAGGTTCTCCAGGTTGGTCTGGCGGTACACCCTGTTCATGTCGACGAGCATGGGCCTGCAGGCACAGGGGCACGTGGGGATGGGGGGGGGCAGGTGCGGGACAGTCCCACCCAGGAAAATACCCTGCCTGCCCCGTAGTCACCCTAAGTCCTGCCCACACAGGCAGCCCCGGAAAAGCCTACTGCCTTCCCCACACACGTGCTCAGACACTACACGGGGGGGGTCCTGCCCTTGGAACCCAAGGGTCCCAGTGCAGGCACAGATGCAGGGGCAAGAGGGAGTGCACCAGAGGGCTTGGATCCCAGGCAGCCCTGCACTGCCCAGCCCGTGGGGCCTGGGGGCAGCTGAAGTCTTAGGATCCCGGGGGGCCAGCCCCACCACGGCCTGCCCGACGGGCCCCTCTGGGCTCCAAGCAGCACAGACATGCAGGGCCCCCAGCCCTTAAGGAAGCCATGGTGCTTCCCGAAGGACCCATGTCGTGGGGTGCTGGGCCCTGCACCCTCCTCCCGGAGGCTGGCTGCTGGCACGGCCTCCTACCCGTGGGCGCAGATGCCCCTCCTGCCCCCGCCGCCCAGCCCCAACTTGTTTGAAGTCGCCCGGCCGACGCGCCTCCTGCCCAGGGCTGCATACTTGTGTCGGTGGATGATGGCATTGAAGAGCCGGCCGTCGCGCCAGCTGGAGGTGAAGTTGTCACAGCGCAGGCCTTGGTAGCCCTCCACCATGCGCTGCGACCATAGCAGCAGCTTCTCCTTGGCCGTCATGTCCTCCGACTGCCCGCTCACCTGGATGTCCGAGATCTGTGTGGCCCCCACGGCGGCCAGGAGGCAGGGGCTCAGCCATGCGGCCTGCCTGCCTGACCGCACCCTACGCCCACGCCCACAAGCATGAGGGCAGGGGCAGCTGGGCACCGTCGAGGCACAGTGGGGCTCTAGCCCCTCCCCCATGTTGTGCAGCCGCTGGGACCCACCATGACCGTCCGGGCTGGGAGCCCTGGCCACAAACCCCGAGTCCCCCCTAGGCTCCGCTCAGCCCACCCTGCGCCCGCTGGGGCTGGCACAGAGCAGTGGTGGCAGAGGGTGGTGGTACGGGGATGGAACTGCAGGCAGCTCCCTGAGAACCCAGGCCTAGGTGAGGGGTGATGGTGCCCCCAGCCTGCAGGCAGGGGCCGGAACAGGGTCTCTGAGGACTGCCCACTCGTGGTGCCCCAGGCAGGCTTGGCCTGCAGGCCTATCTGCCCTTCTGTACACCCGCCGGCTTGTCCCTAGCTGTCTGTCTGCTATTGGCCTGCCAGCCTGCGTGACTCAGCTGCCGTGCCAGCCAGGCTCTGCCCGCCCCGCTCACAGATGTGTGGCTTCCTGTACGGTGCCGAGTGAGTCAGCCACGCAGCCTGTGCTTCCCCAGAACGCCCTCCAGCACCGGGCACTTTCCTCCATGGGGAGGCTCTGCCCGCCTTGCCCACCCAGGCCAGAGGGCACGAGCGCAGCAGCAGTGGGGAGAGGCCGGGGCCTGCAGGCCCCGGGGCTGCTGGGCGGCTGGCGCTGCAACTGGGGGGAGGACCGGAGTGCCGGGAGGCCAGGGACACCCCGTCCCGGGGTCACACAGCCAGCCCGGCATGGGGCCCACCGTCCAGGGAGCCTGGGAAGCGCAGGGGGTCGGCGGGCAGCCACCCCACCTGGAAGTGCAGAATGATGGTCCAGACGAGGCCCAGCGTGAGCTTGGGGTTGCCGTCAGCGATGTCGTCATTCCTGATGTTCACGAGCTTCACCTGCGAGCGAGCGAGCGAGCTGCCCTCAGTGGCGGCGGGGCCAGGCCGGGGTGGGGTTGGGTATGGGCGGCCGGGGCCTCACCTGGCGGTGCCGGAGGTAGTCCAGGGCAATCTGGACATTCTGTAGCTTGTGGAAGCGCATCCTCCCCTTCTCGCGGGGCTGTGGGAGGAGGCACGGCCAGGTCAGTGTCCGTGGAGCAGAGCAGGGGACATGGCTTGGGAGCCAGTTGCAGCCCTGGACCAGCCCCAGGCCCTCCCAGCTGCAGACATGAGGCCGAGGGCCTCCCCAGCGGGCAGCGGCTCTGCCTGCATCGGGCCCATCCCCCTAGCCGGCGAAGGGGGGCCCCAGCACCAGGGGCAGGCCCAGGAGGGGCTTGGGAAGTCCAGCCACCAGGCTACAGGGAGGAAGGAAGGGGCTGGGGAGGAGACAATAGCCAGGAAGCCGCGGGTGGAGGGTGGTGGCAGTTTCGGGGGGGGGGCACTGCCGTGGTTCCTGGAGGGTCCGAGGCCCAGCACGGGCAGAGCCACCGGCGGGGCAGCGGGCAGTCGGACGCACAGCCGTCTGCTGACTGGGGGCTGGCCCAGCCACAGGGGCACTGGCCCCGGGAGAGCTGGGGTCCAGCAGCCAGAGGGGCACAACCACTCACCAGGCGCAAGCTCCTCATTACATCCCGCTCTCCCGGCTGCCCAGCCGGAGCAGGCAAGGGGTAAAGGGCAGAGGTCAAGAGTCAGAGTCCAAGCAGCAGAGAAACCAAAGCAGAGCAGAGCACGCGGTTACACACCAGGGCCTGGCGTGGGGTCAGCGTGGGCTGCGGTGCCCGCGGCAGGGGTGGTGGCCATTTCCCGGCCAGGCCCTCAGCCCGGGGCCCTGCATGGAGTGCGGGGTAGGGGGTGAGGCCGGGCTGCCCCCAGGGAGAGCTGAGCGGATCACGGAGGGGCAAGTGGGAAAGACCCCCAGGAGGGCCGTGTGGGTGACGTACCAAGCTGTCCCCTGAGAGCACCTCCAGCAGGGAAATGAGGTTGTGGCCATCGCGGAGATCCTCATACAGGTCACTGATGTGCCTGTGGGCCTGTGGGGACAGAGGGGGCTGGTGGCCGCACGTCCCCAGAGCCACCGGAGGCCCCGGCAGGGTCTGGCCCAAAGAGCTGGGCACTGACCCTGGAGAGAAAGGGGCAGGGTGCCCCGAAGTCCCACGGAAGCCCCGAGAACGTGTCCCTCCCCATCCCACCGAGGCACCTACCTCTGCCCTCCAGTGCTACAAGGGGTCACCAGGAGAGATGGAAGAGGAGCAGGAGGAGGAGGAAAGACCGGAGCGAGGTGAGGGGGAGAGCACAGAAAACAAGAAGCTTCAGAGAGAGTAAGGGAGAGCACAGGGGCCAGCATGAGCACAGCCTGGGGAGGGCGCCTGGGCTTGGCAGCCCTCCACCGCCCCCCCTTGCAGTCTCCGTCCCGCGGCCCCCCACCTACCTTGAGGAGGTGCTTGTTGACCCACTTGGTGAAGGTTTTCTTCTGCACACGGTCCCGCTCATCTGGCAGAGAAAGGGCGGGGTCAGCGGGAGCCGGCGGTGGCCCCCTGCCAGACACACCAGCCACCCGGGGAGAGACCTCAGAGCCTCCTGCTGACAGTGGACACCAAGGTGCCCAGTCCCCAACTAGGCCTGGCCCGGGCCCGCGGGGGCACCCCCAAGGCAGGAGCAGAGCACAAGTCTGGGCCTGCCGCCCCCCCGCCATGTGCCAGCCTCGGCCTCGGATCTTAGTCCCTGGCGGAGGGTACAACTCAGGCTAGCCCAGGGGGCCAGGAGCGGAAGCCGTGAACGGCAGCCCTCCTGACAGGGCCCCTGACCCCAGCCCCGCAGCCACGGCCCCCCGTTGAGGCTGAGCAGTGCAGGGAGCCTCTCGGCTCCATGGGCCCGGGCCGCCCCCAGCAGCCCCGAGCCCAGGCCCACCCGGGCCCCTCAGGGCCCCCCGCCGCCTGCCGGTGCTTCCTGCCGCGGCCCCAGGTCCTGCCACTACCTTTCTTGCCCTCGGAGGCCCTGAGCACGGCCAGGTAGAGGTTGTCCTCAGAGCTGGTTCTCTTGGCGCCCAGCCCCTGGGGCTCGGGCACGCGGAGCCTGTGCTGGGACATGGCGCCCGACCCCGGCTCGGCTGCGGCCCTCAGGGACTGCGCTCAGGCGGCAGGAAGGCAGCGGCGGCCCGGACGCGCCAGGCACGGGCTCAGCTCGGAGCCGAGTCCCAGGGACCGCTCCCGGCCGCCGCCCCGCCTCACCCGCCCTGCCCGCCCCCCGAGAGGGAGCCCCTCCCCGCGGCCACACCCGGCGGCCAGAAACAGGAAGTGCAGGAGTTTCCTTACCCCCAGCCCGCGGCCTGCGGCAGGCCCAGGGTGGGGGGTGGGGGGACGCCGCTGGCCACCACCTAGTACCAGCACTTTGCCTGACACTCAGGCCATACCTACGGCACCCAGAAGGGTGCCCATGCCGCGGAGGGGGGACTGCGTGTGGCGGGGGCCCAGGCACCCTGTGGGCCATGCCCTCCGGAGAGTACACTGCCAGCCCCAGGGCCGTCCCCCTAGGAGGGACTCCCTAACCTGTGCAGCACCTGCCTCGGCCCCCTGAAATCACACCTGGCAGTCCTTACACACGTGGCCCCTCACCCCCCCAAGGCTCCCACTGCACTCCTGCTCCGGAACCCGCCCAGCTCGGCCCGGCCCCTCCCAAGCCACCTGCCAGCCACATCCTAGACCGGGGCAGAGGCTGTGTGCCCCCCGACCCCCCCAGGCGGGGCTGTGCACAGCAGGGCAGACACCCCCTGCATAGCTGAGCGGTGACTCACAGCTGCAGCGCTGAGCTGCAGGACAGCTCCCCACATGGGAGAGGGGGCACGGGAGGCATTGGGGAGCACAGGAGGGGCCCTCACAAGGCCAATGTTGAGTCAGGGCTGGTGACTCACTGCCGAGGAAGCCACACCTGGGGGCGGGGGGGGGCTGTTTGCGGTGTGGGTGGGTCTCAGGGACAGCGCCTGTCCAGGTTGTAAAGGTGGAAGATGGGGGCAAAGGGCGCTGGGACCTGCCCAGGCCAGGCCACCCTGCTCCCTTGGGTCAGTGGAACCGCCCGTGGCCGGCATCCGGGGCTGTTCAGCCCACCCGACCACCTCAGAATGGAATGCACTGCCCCAAACCACAAGAATTTTCCAGTCCAGGCGCATCTGGCTTGATGCAATCCAGCTGTGGGCACGGCTGCACCCGCCTCTCCTGCAGCACCTCGGGGCCTCTGTTCCGGGAAGGGCTCACCCCACCCCCTCCCGCCTGCCCCTCTGTGGCCACGGGAGGGCACCAGAAACACATAGCTGGCTGAAAGCTAGTGACCCCCCTCCTCGGCCCAGGCAGCCCCCCCAGGGCTCTGCCAAATGGTTTACCCCGCCACACACACCCTCTGGAGAGACCCTCGGGCTCCAAATCTGGGATCTGGGCCAGAACATCCTCCCATTCCATCCTATCTGGCTGGGACCCCAAAGGCACCAGCAGCTCTCTGTCATCTGACATCCCAAATCTGACCGAAACTGGTCAGTACTCCCAGGACGGCCCCCAGAACTTCTCGGCCAAACATCCACACTCACCGCCCTGGCCCCACCCACCAAGTGTGGAGCCCAGACCCTGCCTAGACCACAGGTCTCCTCCCCTAGCAGCCACCCTGCATCAAACAGCCTGTGTAGAGCACCCGCCGTATGCACGCTCCGAGGTGGTCCTGGGAAGCAGCAGTGGACAGGGGTGGGGGCATCATCCTGGCGAGGAGCACAAGCCCCTGCCCCCAGCCTAAGCCCAAGTCCCCGCAGGGAACTTCTGTCTGCAGCTAACCGCCTCTACCTCCCCAGGCCAGGCCCAGACCCCACCTACCTCTGAGCTCCTCCTCCTAACCCCACTCCCTACGCGAGCTCCTCCCCCACACCCCTTCCCTCCCAGCCCTGCCTGCCCCTGGCCCCTGGCTGCAGACCACCTCCCCCCAAGTGCATCCTATTCGGCCCCTCAAGCAGTCAACAGGCAAGCACTCCTAGGAGGGCAGGGGCTGGCCAGTCCCCAGCTAGACCACACCCTTCCGCAAACACTGCTCCCATCTCGGTGGGCTCCCCTCCCTTCTGCCTGACCCACCCCCAGCCCCCAGCTGTGCATCCCCACATCTGTCCCACCTCTGCTCTGTGCAGAGCAGCCCACCCCCAGCTGCCAGCCCGAGGGCCTCAGGGAACAGGAGCTGCCCTAGTCCTCTGAGGGGTGTCGGTGCCCCTTTCACAAACCAGGAGACTAAGGTCGGCCTTCCACGGGTAGTGAAGGAGGTCGCGGGATGGGACCCCATGGAGGAGACGGAACAAAGGAGCCTCCTCAGCACTCCCACCCCATGCGTCCCGACTGCCCGTGCCGGCACCTAGAAGCCAAGGCCGAAACCAAGGCCAAGGCCACGGCCAAGGCGAAGCCGGGCGCCTAGCAGCTGAGGGCGGGCCCAGGCCCACCACCGGCCCACCACCGCCCCGCCGCCCCCCCCGAGGTGTTTCAGGAGCGGAACACGGAGGCGAGGTCTCGGCACCTGTGCAGGCCCCGCCCCCGCCCAGACGGGAGCTCCGGATGCGGTATCCAGCGCCCGGGGCCGCACCCACCTATGCAGCACAGCTGCCCGTAGAGGTAGCCCCTGCGGGCTCGCTCGCAACCCCCGTCCAGCCAGCACGGTCGTTCCAGCACCACCGCGCTCTGCGAGGCAAAGGCACCCCCCGCCCCCCACGTCCCGGCTGCAGCCATGCCCCTCGGCGCGCTGGGGAGCGGCACGGCGGCGGCGCCTGTGCTCTCTCTGCGCGCTGCGCGGCCTCGCCGCCTCGGCTCACCACATCCTCCCCGCCCCCCGGCCGGCGCCGCGGCGCGCTGCCGGGACCAGAAGAACCTGCCCCCACTGGGCGGCCCGTCGAGCGCGCCCCGCCCAGGGGAGAGGACCCGGCTCGGCCCGCGGAAACGCGACCGGCAACAGAGGCCCCGCCCAGGGGAGGCCCGGCGGACGCCGGGCCGCTGGGAAACTCCGCTGGATGATGGCCGCTCCCCGCAGGATGCGCTCGGGGGCGGCCCCGCCCGGGGAGGCAGAAACGGGGTTGGGGGCATGGCGCGGAGACAGGGGGCCGGGAACAGCTCAGAGGCGCAGACAGCACGTCTGGCACCGCAGGGCCGGCAGGGGCGGGAAGCGGCTAGGGCAGTAGCCCAAAGGGGAGCCCCCGCCCCTCGTGGAGTCAGGGTCCGAAGCTGGGGGGTGGAGGAGGGCGGGCCAGCGTTTCCTCCCCAACCACGGGGGGGTCTCCCTCGGGTATGCATTTACAGAACATCCGGCAACTGAGTCACCGGCCTCCTCTTCCCAGGGCCCCCAAAGGCCGCGCCCAGAAGCCCCCAAGCTGACTCAGGCCTCCAGTCCCACGGATCTGGCACCGGGCGGGCGCCTAGCAGGCCCATAGGGGGCAGCTCTAAGTCGCGCCCTGGGGAGTACGGGAGCCGCCCGCACAGCCTCCTGCCCATTAGGGCAGTCTTCCTGGCTAGGACCCCATACTTGGGGCAGCACAGTCCTGCTGGGCCCCACCAGCCCCATTCGCTTGAGCACACTCTCCAACCCCCGCCCTGCCCTGTGCTGGAGTCAAGCTGCCCCTCCCCCCGGAGCCGGGCATGGCTGCGCCTCGGGCGATGGCCCAGGAGCGTGGTGACTTTGAGCAGGGAGAGGGCAGAGTGCAGCCTGGCTGCCCGCCCGCCGTCCTGGGCCCGGCCCGCCCACGGCCCCCTCCTGGAAGGGCGGGAATGCTCTCTCAGGCCGGCCTGAGCCACCGCCCTTGCACCTGCCAGCTGCGGTTTCTGTGTTGACATTCACCTGTGCGGCCTGCTCTTACCAAGGCAGCTAGGAAGGGATCTTGCAAGGGGAGATGGCGTAGCGCTCCTACACTGCCCCTGTCCCCCAAACCAGAGCCCACCCAGGCTCTCCTTCCACCCACCCTGCCCGGTATGGGGCTCCAGATGGATGGCAGCCCCAGAGCCCCGGCAGATCCCAGGCAGAGGGCAGGGTCTTCAGCGTAGTGTAGAAGGCAGGGTGGGCCACCGCGCGCTGTCTGGAAAACACGTGCTGCTGTTTAACTCGGAGATGGGAAAGGGAGGGCAGGAGGAGTGGCCCCTCTGCCACCGCCCCGCCTCCTCGCAGGGGCGGCGGCTGCCCGCGGTGCTTACCTTGCTCCTCCTGGGCCCGCCGGCGGCCCCTGCGCCAGTGCCACACGGCGGCCAAGGTGATAACGTGGCCCACGACCACCAGGGAGGGGAAGAGGCTGCCCGAGGGCTCCATGGCGCGCTCTAGGAGTGCGCGCACAGCGCCGGGCAGCAGGCGAGGGCCGCCCTCCGGGCGCCAGGAACCGCTGTGCGGAGCCGGGGCAGCCCCCTCCCTGGAGGAGGATGGGCAAGGGGGGGAGCCTCGGGGAGCAGTGCCCGCCCGGCCTGCGGGACCGCCCTGCAGCACTGTGCGCCGGGATGCCGACTGGGCCCGCCCTCCACCCGCAGGCGGCTCCTGGCTGGCGCTGCTCCCCACCCGCGCTCCCCACCGCGGCCCAGCTCAGCTGTCCCTGCGCAGAGCGAGCAAAGCTCAAGGTTAGCCGGAGCCTTAACCCCTGCCTACCCACAGCCACGGCCACGGCCACACCCGCCGGGGAGGGGCCTGCGCAGTGCCCCGTCCGCAGTGCCCCCAGCACAGCCCTGGCTGGGTCCTCCTTCCCAAGAGAAGCCCGGCCTGCCCCTCCACCAGGAGGGCAACCAAGGTGCCTGAGCCCCCCCACCCCGGCTCCAAGGGTGCCCTCTGGTGTCGGCTGCCAGGTGCCGAGGTGGAGCAGTGCCCGGGCCACCGTCCACCCCCACCCCACCCCCACCCCCAGAGTTGCAGCTGCCCTGACCACACTCAGAGACAGGCGCCCTCCCCACAGGGTCCCAAGGCCCACGCAGGGGACCACGACAGGGTCCGCCGGGGGCCGTGGGACCGTCCGCACCAAGGAGCAGGCCTTGTACTGGGCAGAGCCCCGGGGCCCCCATGAGGCTTCCGAGGCTGCCCCCTACCTGGCACAATCTTCATTGGGGATGGCAACGGGCGTCCGCAGGCGGGCAGGGAGTGGGCGAGGGGTGTGGGGAGGGTCACAGGCCCCTCAGAGGCGGCGGGCGAGCCCAGGCGTGGCAGCCACGGCAGTGGGAGGAGGGCACGGCAGAGCTGCTGTCGGCAGCAAAGGCGCCCGTGGGGGGAGGGGGTGGGCAGGGGGCCCGTGGGATATAAATATCCGGGCAGGGCAGGCGAGGCTGTCATTCGTCCAGACTTAGAACATGACGTGCGCGGCCGGGGCGCCGAGGCCCGGGCCTGCACCCCAGTCGGGTCTCTCCGGGTGGCGCCACTCAACGCTCGGCCCCTCCCCCAGGCTCCCACCAAGGGTTCTGGGGACGACGCGGGACTCGCATGCCGGGCAGCGCGGGGATGCGCTGGGCACATCTTCCTGCCGAGAGGGGCTGGCGACTGCCCAGCTCCACCCTGCCCACTTCACAGGGTGATCGGTACGGCCTGTGGGGTGCACTCCAGAAACCCCACACCGCCCAGGGGCTGGCCGTTCCCCTTCCTCCCAGAGGGCCCTGTGCAAGTCACTCATCGCAACACCTGGCCCAGGATGGACAGGACAGCCCCAAGGTCAGGCCGCTGGCCAGAGCCCCAGGCGTGTGAAATTGGGGCCCAGGCCGCGGGAGGGCCACCTGCAGGAAGGGGAAGGCCCCTCCTGGCCGGCAAGGGCCTGCCCAGTCCCACCCAGGCCCCGTCCGGCCACCAGCTTACGGAAGGCTGGGATCAAAGGCCCCTGTCAGCAAGCCGCGTGCACCTGGACCCAGAGTGGGCTGGGGGGAGGGGGTGTCCCCTCCTCTGGGGGAGCTGCGCCCACAGAGCTGGGTGGGAACTGTGAGATCTGGCAGATGACGATGAAGGAGATGTAATAATTCACACCCGCTCTGTCTCACCATGTTCCAAGCCCCCTTCTACTATAATCCTAAGAAATCCCTCTGAAGTCAGCCCTACACTATTGACTCATTGTATGGATGAGGAAACTGAGGCCCAAAAAGTGTGAGGGGCTCATCTACAGTCACACAAGGCCGTGATCTGAACCCAGGCGTGCAGGGCCTCAACCTGCAGCAAAGCAGAGCAAGCCACGCTGGGCCTCGATGCCCTACCCCACCGTGGTGGGCACCATGGGGAGGGCCAGCCCCCACCAAGCCACCCTGGACAGCAGGATCGGACCCTGCATGCCCCAAGCAGGCCCAAGCTCAGGGCCTCACCCCACCCACTGCCGCACATCCAGGGATGCCTCAGGGGATCCCCAAGTCAACAGTGAGAGGGCCCCGGCAGACGGTGGGCAGCCCTCTGCTACCCTGCAGAGGCCTGGGGCAGACTGCCATCTGAGGATGCCGGCACCATGAGCCTTCCCCAGACCCCTACAGCAGAGAGAGGCTGAGCCAGCAGCTGGGAGCCCAGCCCCAGCACCTCCTGGACGCCCAGCTGGAGGCCTGGGCCCTCTGCACCTCCCTCCCACAGCCCTCACCCTGCCCTGCTCTACCTTGGCCCAGCTGGATGAGCTCCTCCATGCTGTACCTGTCCATGGCTGCAGGGCCCGGCTGGGCTGCTCCCAGAGCCGGCAGAGAGGAAGGGAAGGCAGGAAGGAGGGAAGGGATGGGAGCCAGAGGGAGGGCTCGCTCACACCCTGGCCTTGTCACCCAGCTAGGAGCGCTGGCTCCTCCTCACAGAGTCCCCTTCACCAGCGAGGCCGACGGACCACCAAGGGTCAGACCAGCCCAGGCAGAGCAGTGGACACCCCCAGGCCACAGCCCTCCCCTGCCCCAGCCTTCCCCACCCGGCCTGCCGGTCCCCACTTCCAGTCCCCTGTGCAGCCTGCCTTCCCACCCCCCAGGCCCTGCCAGCCTGGCCCTGCCAGCCCACTACCCACATTCCAGGCACCCGCCCCGCAGCCCGGCCACGGGCCCATGGAAGCAGCACCCTGCACTCCTCCTCGACACCCCCATTTCCTCCCTGCTCCACTGCCCTCCCGGGCCCTCTCTACGCCCACATGTCACAGATCTCCAGGAGCACAGAGCTCCTCTCGCCACAAGCCTCCATCAAAGCCGTCCTAGGGATGTCCCCAAACAGCTGGCTGTCCGCAGGCCCACCTCCACTGGGTGTCCAGTGGGAACATGAGGTGCACAAAAAGGGGAACAGTAACAGGCATCTGTGCGGCGTGTGCATCTCAGGAAGGACCTCCCGATGGGCTCTTTTTGCTACTTGCCTCTTGCTTCATTTTGAATTTTGAACCACGTGAAGCATTATTATTGGAAACGCAAAAAAAAAACTCATATTTACAGAAGCCCACCCCACCGGCTTCCCACCACGCCTGAGGGCAAGCCGGAGCCTGTGTCCCTGCGGCTGTGGCCCCGGGCACTGGGCAGGGCAAGCCCAGGCCTAGCCGGTCAAGTCCTCCGGGACCCACACCGCAGCCCGTCCACGTGCGTGGTGGGCGAGTGGCTGAGCGCATGGGTGATGCCTTCACAGGTAGAGGTGCCGTCCTCCCCTGTTCTCTCTGCAGACACCAGGGCAGAGGGGTGGGGCTGACGGGGTGGGGGGCGACAGCCAGCTGTCCGCCCTCATGTCCCTCGCCTCCCACCAAGATGCTCAGGGAAGTGCTGTCTGCCTGGCTCCATAATTTTGAGGTGACGGTTTGAGCATCCTCAGAGTCAAGGCAGCCTGTGTGTGGTGGAGGACAGGGGCTGAGGACTCAGCTGTGGCCGCACCCAGCCCTCAAGGGCTCCAGGGCCTTCTCAGTAGGAGCCAAGGGAGCGTCCTCCAGGCAGGACAATCTACAGCCCTAGGCCGGCCCTGCAAGGATCAAGGGAGGGGCCCCTGCGGCGTGGAGGGGGAGCCCGCCTGCCTGACTCAGCCTGAAGCTGGAGCTCATTTCCTGTTGGAAACTCTGAGCGGCCCTCGCTGGCTGTGGCTGGGAAGGGAAGACTGAGTCACCCCCGTGGGCCGGGGGGAAGTGCCCTCCAGCTCTGCCCGCGGCGACCACACCCAGCCCCCTGCCAACTGCCCATCCAGCCGGCCCTGCCTGGCCACGGAGCAGGAAGGAAAGAGGGGAGGGGAGTGGAGGAGCTCGGCCCCTCACACCCAGGACCCAGGAAGGGGAGAGGGCTGGTCAGCCGGAGCTGAGGGTGGGTAGGAGCCGGGCAGGCCGCAGAGGGAGGGCCTGTGGCCCTGGCCACAGCATGCTGGCCAGAGCTGACCGCTCCTGCTCTGCCCCGGCCAAGCGCTCTTTGTCTCGTGGAGGGCTCCCCCCCACCCACACATGCCTCAGCAGGGGGACACTGCCACCCGTTCCCAGAGGTGTAGGACGACATGCGACAGAACCGAGAGGCCACCCCTCAGCCCCGGTCACAGCTGGGCGGCCTCCGGCATCCGCCTCCCTGACTGGTTCTAACCCAGATGGGCCCATGCCGCTGATGTGCCTGAACCGGGGCTCCAGCCAATGCCCCACGTGGGGAGCCGCACCCTAGCCTGGGGCCTGCACTGAGTCCCTCCACCCCTGCCTGTCCGGTGGGTCTCATTCCAGGCCCCCTTCCTTGCCCCTCAGGGGCCGAGCCTGCCTTGTGCTGGGGGATCCAGGCCGCCCGAGCCAGCCCCAGACTGTGCCCTGGGGAGGGTAAGGCAGCCAGCCTGAGGCACAGGACACAGGTACTTTGGGACAGAGGGATGCCACTGAGAAGGGGCAGGGCCAGGGCTCTCTGGCAGTCCCTGGGAGGACAGGACTGTCCCATCCTCTTGGAGCTGGCTCCTCCTGGACGGGGTGGCCCATGTCCAGCACCAGCCACACCCTGGCCTCTGCCACCCGGGTCTGCTCCTCTCCCAGTCCCAGCCAACTGTCCCACTAGACCTTTGCCAATGCCCAGCCAGCAGGCACCCCACAAACAGCTGTGCCCTGCCCTGGGCACGACTGCACTCCTGGGGTAGTACTGCATCTGACCCGCACACCCACCCCGGAGGCTTCGCTGCCCCACTGTGCAGATGAGGAAACCCGGCTCAGAGAGGAAGCAGCTGGCCTGGGATTCCAGCCCACCGGGTCACCGCAGAGCACCCCCTCTGCACGCCCCCACCCCACCCCACCAGAACAGGGGCCCAGGAGCAGCGCTGGAGAATGAGTCGGGGGCACCCCAAGGTCCTAGACCCCTTGGAGGAGCCACGTGGTAGGAGCACCAGCACCCTGCGCGGAGGGGCGCCACCTGCCGGCGAAAGCAGGCCCCACGCTGGGCCGAGGCCCCGCCCACCGGGCCGAGGCCCCGCCCACCAGCGCGCCCCTCCCCACCGGCCACGGCCCGGCCTGGATGCAGCTGACCTGTGGCTGGGGCCGGCTCCGGGCTGGGCCGCGCCAGGTTCCCCGGGGTGGTGGCGGGCACCACAGGGAGCTCGGTCGCCCCCTCCTCAGGCTCCTTCCGGCGGTAGCCCCGCCGCTCCTCACGGGCAGGGTCATCGGCGGGCGGCGGCCCCCGCTTGGGCGGGCAGCCCAGGGGGCCCTGCACGGTCTGCACGCGCGGGCTGTGGCGCGCTGGCGTCACCAAGGCGACGGGGCGGCGCACGCGCTGCAGGGAGGCGGGCACGATCTCGGGCGGCAGGTGCAGGTGCTGGCGCAGGTGGGCGATGCCCTCGTTGGTGAGGTACCAGTAGAAGTGGCGCCAGGCGAAGGTCTCGCGCACCAGGCCCCGCGCCCGCAGCGAGGCCATGGCCCGCGTGACCTGCAGATTGGTGACTCCGGGCACGTGGGGGTGCAGACTGCGGGGCCGCCGGTCCTTCCTGGCCACCATCACGCCTTCGCGAAAGAGCACTTCGTAGATGGCGCGCAGCTGGTCTAGCGGCATGAGCATGCCGGCCACCATGGCTGCCCGCGGGGCGCGGGCGGCGCGCGGACGGACGCACGGACGGCGGGCGCTGAGCACGAGGCGCGGGCTCCGGTCTGCGGCTCGGCCGGCGCCTGGCTCCCTGCAATTCCGGCCGGCTCTGCCGCCGCGCGTCCTCCCGCGCGTCCTCCCGCGCGCCCCGGCCGGCCCCTCTGACTCAGCAGCCCGCGCGGCCCCTCCCAGCACAGCCGGCGGGCCACAGAGTGGGGGGCACTCCGCGACCGCCGCCCCCACGGCACACCCTCTCGGGCCCCAGGACTCCGACGTCAGCAGTGACATCATTTCCCAGACACCTCCTCCAAGGTTCCAAAGCCAGGGAAGGGAGGCGGGTTCTGGGCCCAGAATCTAAAGGGAAGCAGACGGGGCAGAGGATAGTGTGGGGAGTTAAAACTGAGGGTTGGGGTCTTCAGGGTTGGATGGATTCGCCAGGATCTGAAAGGAGGGTGTGCGGTCCGAAGCCTGGGGGCCCATTCGGAGTTCTAAGGGGAGGAGCTGGGGTCTCCACGGCCTGGGCTCTGGGGGGTGGGGGGGAGGAGCTGAGGTGGGGGGGCAGGGGACAGCTGCCAGAGCACATGGACAGGACAGCAGGGGCTATCCCTGGCAGCTGTCCATCAGGCGGGAAGAAGGATAGAGCCCCCACTTCCAGATGCCTGGCCTGGAGGCAAGGCCACCCTCCTTAACAATTCACATGCCAGGCCTGATCAAGGGTGGCCCACCAGTCCCCTGGAAGGTCAAAGGGAAGGGGGCTCCGGGCAGCGCCTCCATCCACCCTACCCCCAGGCCAGCTGTTGGACTCCAGACACCCTCAGCTGCCACAGGGAATCAAAGTCGTCCAGACCTGGCCCCTGCTGCCCCTGCAGACACCCAGCCCAGGCGACTGGAATGCTGGAGGAGAGGGGCAGGACCACCCGAGAGGGGCAGGGCACCCAGTGGAAGGAAGGCCTGGCAGGGCTGGGGAAGGGGTCGCAGCCGCCACACAGAGGCTCCAACTGTGCACACCCAGTGTCCCCCCACATCGCACCCCAACTCCTGCTCCCCACCTGGATGTGCTCCCCCCCAGGCTGACACACCCATTCCCACCAAGCCCTGCCAGCCTGAGAACTGCTTATAAATAGGGCGGCAGTGGGGGTTCCCAAGGCGGGAGGCACTGGCCGGCGGGTGGGCAGGCAGCCAGCGCAGCAGTGGGGGCGGGTTTATGAGCCCTCGCCACGGTCCCGCCCCAGCAGGCTCCAACTACAGCCCCACCCCCAGCTCAGCACACACACAATGCACAGCATGCGCGCGCGCGCACACACACACACACACACACTCAGTGCCGCGGTGGAAACTCTGGAGCCAACTGTTCCCACAGCTTCCTACCAGGCCAGTTCCCTGCGGCACCCCATTCCCGGCCTCTGCCCCCCCACCCCTACCCTGCCACCCCAGGCTGGGACGGAGGCCAGCTCAGGAGGGTCTAGAAAACCACAGGGCCAAAACCACGGGGGCGGGGAGGGGTGGCAGGACGGGCAGGGCCACACCCCAAACTCAGCAGAGCCTGCAGCCTCTGTGCCACCACGGCAGGGGCTTTGGCACCAACACCGGCTGTGGTCCAGGCAGACCCTCAGGCCGGCAGCCTGGTGTGCCCGCCAGCAGCCCCACTCTCCCGGCCAGTCCCACAGACCCCGCACTGGCCCCTGGGCTCCCCTATGCCCACCCCATATATCCTTGCCATCTTTCTAACATGATTCCCTCCCAACATAACCGTCCAAAATTCCCAAGCCTCCCAACAGACGCACCCACACCCCACTCCCTACTGCCCCATATGATCTCAAGCCTCACTCAAGGCGCTCCAAGCCCCTGGACCCAAGATCTCTTCCTGCAAACTCTGTCCCCGGAGCCACCCCCACAGCCCCCTCACCCCCCAAACCATCCGGGCAGAAGAGGCAGAAGCTCTGGGCCCCGAGATAGGGGGCGGGGCTCGGTGGGGAACCCCCTCCCTCCCAGCAGCCCAGGCGCCCGCGTTGGAGCCGGGAGGAGCGGGGCCGGGACGTTCCCTGCCGCCTAGCAAGCTCCTCCACGTCTCCCTCTCGCCTGGGTCGAGGCGCCCCCCAGGGCTCTGCGCTCCGGAACGCCCCCTGCCCCGCCCCCGCCCTGCGAGTGCCGCAGTCGCTGCTGCTGACTCAGCTCGGTAGGGCCGGGCGGCGCAGGGCAGCCCCCATCCCCTACTCCAGGCCTCTCCGGGTTTCCAGGGCAACCAGTCGGCGCCTTTGGGCAGCCCTCGCCCCCCCCGTCGCAGGACAAAGAACCGCAGTGTGGACTTGCCCGGGACCAGCCCGCCCGGCGCCTCCGCACAGCCATCCCCACGGCCCTGCCTCGCCCCCTCGGACTCTGGGCTGCAGGCCGGGCGGGGGCGCCTGGCGGGGTCCCCCTCGCCCGCCCGGCCCGGGAGGAGGGAAGCGGCCGAGCCGGCTTCAAAGAGCACGCGCCCACCTCCGCCCCGCCCTGCCGCCCCGCCCCCGACACCCGCTGCAGGGCCGCAGGGCCGATCCCCGCCAGCCTCCCGCAGGACGCGCGGCCAGGTGGACCCCGGCGCGCGCCACACTGGGATCTCCGGCGGCTCCAGCCCCGCGCCCCCCGTGCCGCCCCTGGGGGCGGCAGACCCCTGACCGCTGCCCCGCGGGGGGCTGCACTCAGCAAGAGGTCTCTGCAGAGCCCACGCCCGACGCCAGACTCGCACCTTTGAGGGAGCTGATCTCGTGCTGGATGGCTCGCGAGGGGTCCATGTCTCCGCCGGGGGCTGACGGCGGCGCGGCGGCCGCCACCACGCAGTGTCCAGCACCGCACTGCCCAAGCCCGCGCGCCGCAGCCCGGGGGAGGGGCCAGAGTAGGGCGGGGCTTGCCCGGCCGGGGCGGGGCTTCGGCTGATCGATGCGGACACAGGCTGCCCCCGGCGCATGCTCCAGGCCGTGCCCCACCTCGGGGGCGTCGAACCCCCAACTCCAGCCGTACCTAGGCGCACCCTCCAGTCCCCCCGCATGCTCTCCTGGGTTACCTCATCCGTCCGAGGGCTCAAAATGCCCTCTACACACTGGCGCCCCCCCAAAAGTTACCCCCGCCTCCAGCAGGGCTCCCCACTGAGCCCCTCTCTACAGCATCTGCCCACCTCTCAGTAACCCCTGGGGATCCACAGAGACCCCCTTGTATTCCCCAGCTCTGGGGTGCACTACCATCCACAACCAGTGGTTCATTCTCCAGCCCCCTTCCCCAGCCCCCCAGCCAGCCCCCACAGCCGTTTGGCTGCCTGTCAGCATCCCCACTGCCATTGCCCATCCAGGCTCCAGGGCACCGCTAGGGATCCTGCCTGCCAGGGCCGCTGTTCCCATGGGCCCCGTCTGCTCCAGATGTCAGCGCTGGAGGCTGGTGGTATGGACTGAACCGTGTCCCCCAAAATATGTTCAGTTCCTGGTCTGCTATACCCGTGAACCAACTTATGTGCAAAGTCTCTGGACATAACAGGGACTGGCGTCCTTATCAGAAAAGGGAAATCTGGACACAGACTCCACGGAGGAGGCAGAGGCTGGAGAGAGCACCCGTAGCCGAGAACACTGGCATGGCCAGCAAACCCCAGAAGCTGAAAGAGACCAGAAGGCTCCTCCATGACAGGTTTTGGAGGGAGCACAGTGCTGCCCACCCACTGATGTCCAAGTTCTGGCCCCCAGAACTGGGAGAAAATAAATCCCTGTCTTTCTATGTCCCTGTATGTGGTAACTGCCACAGTGGCCCCAGGACACTGGGACAGGGGTCTGGCTGTGCCCCACCTGCTGGGCCACAGGAAGTCACCTTGGGCGTCAGTCCCAGGCCTGCACCCCAGGTTCACCCTGGCCAGCTGCACCAGGCACTGGTGGACGGCGCTGCTCCCATGAGGTGTCGATCCCCCACACAGTCTCCTGCCAGACCAGCGTCCCCCCCTGCCCAAGGTCCCCTCACGCTGCACCACCCCTCACTCACAAGCAGCCCCTACTGCATGTGCCAGGCCAGGAGTGGGGTGGAGGACAGGCCAAAGGCACAGGGGCGAGGCCGACAGCACCCAGGGGTGCAGGCTGATGGCAAGGAGGAAGCCAGCCCCTCTCCGAGCTCGTGGCCCCTCACCCCTTGCCCCCGAGGACTCAGCCAGTCCAGGAGTGGTGGGAGGTTTCTCAGAGTAGACCAGCTGACACACTCAGGGTAGCATGAGAAATTAAAACAATATTTTGTGATTCCTTATGCCCACATTCCTAGTTTCTTTTTACTAAGCTATTTTCTGAAGAAACCTCACTTTGGCCTGTAAGTGAATAGTACTTTCTTAAGAACCTCAAATGAAACAGATGGATATTTAAATACAGATCTAAAAGCTATGGAAAAGCTCACACACAGAAAATGGCTCTAATTTTTAAAACACAGAACTTGAATTTTACAAGAACCTGTTAATGAAAAGGTGAACCCAGAAAGCAGGAGGTAAGCAGGGATAATACACGAAGATCAGGTGCAATTAAGTGGTTTCCCCAGCTCGTCAGGACCCAATGGACAGCCGTTCAGAGAAGGAAAGTCCCGGGCCTGTGTGCACAGCCCTGCCCTGGCACCCCTTGAGCCGACTGCCACCCATGAGTGGCCTCTGTGGGAGCCATGGCAGCTCAGAGGCCTGGGAGGAAGCCCCTCGGGTGCCCTGCCAACCTCCACAGCAGCCACGTGGAAAAGGCTGAGCCCATCCCTCAGTTCCTTTTCAGAGAGGACATCCTGGAGGAAGGGGTGGCTGAGTGGAGGTGGACGAGAGAGGGCTGCCAGACTGCCAAAGGAAGGGGGCAGCATGGAGGCCATGGGACAACCCCAAGTTCGGGTGGCTGAGCAGATGCAGCTGGAGAGCAGGGCTGCAGAGAGCAGCGGGGAGTCAGTGGACCAGAGAGGTCAGGCGGGCACCAGGAGACACTGCTGCCTCTGGGGGTGACATGGACAGCGGGGAGGAAAGGCAGCCGGCAGCTCCGGTGACCGAGCTCCGATGCAAGCGCCCTGCTGGGAGGGTGGGGTGAGACGCACACATAAAGGACCCCCACCCTCAGCGCTGACCAGCCTCACTGCCCCGAGCTCACAGCTCGGAGTCCTGCCGAGATCCATGGACACAAACCCGTTCCAGGGAAGAAGCACGTGCGTACGAGGTCCGGGTCCTGGGGAGTAGGGAATGCCCAAGGCAGAAGCCAGGCCCCCCACGCCAGGGGCCAGCAGGAAGACCTGGGTCCTCTAGAGGGTGGATGGGGGGGCCCAGCAGGGCTCCCCATTCCCAGCTAAGGTGACATCAAGCCACCTGGGCCAGGGATTCTGGCCCTGGATGAAGCCAAACCCTTTGGAAACTTTCTGCAAACTCAGGGGGCAACTCACACCCACAGGGGCCCAGAACCCTGGCCCGGCGCCCTCCGCACAGCCCAGGCCCTCCCTCCTGCCCAGCCACCTGACCAGGTGCCCAGTGACCTCTTCCCAGATCGCTGAGACCCTCGCAGCTCTGCCATGGCCAGGGGCCACAGAGGCTGTGGTGGCTTGAGGCCGTGTGCACCCCAGAAAAGCCTGTTCTTAAATCTAACCCCTCGCTGTGGGTGCAGCCCCACTGTAAGGAGGGTGTTGTGATGAGGCTCCTTCAGGTAAGGGGCAGCCCCTCTATCAGGATGAGTCTTCATCCCATCACTGAAGTCCTCTCGGAACAGAATGAAGGTATCTACACAGAGAAAACCACAGAAGCAAGGAGCTGAGATCAAGGAAACCCGGGAGAGAAGGGAGAGGCCGGCAGACACCGCCGAGGGCTCCCCAGGCGGCAGAGGAGCCCAGGGTCGCCGCAGCCGGTCTTTGGGAAGAGAGCGTCGCCTCGATGAGGGCTTGATTTGGACACCTGCTCAGTCTCAAACTGTAAGCGAATGAATTCCCACCAAGCCGTCACACTTCACAGTATCTGCGTGGAGCAGCCCTAGCAAACCAAAGCAGGGGTCTCTGACTCTGCCCCCCTCCCCACTCCTGAACACACACACGCAACTGTGCATGGGACGCCCGGATCAGGCCCACCACAGAGACGGGGGCGGTGCCCAGGGGTTACCTCCCAGGTCCCACCCTCTCCCTCCATGTGTGGAGGCCATGTGCACCACCACCAAGCCTCAGTCCAACTTGTGGGGTTCTGAAGCACCCCCACACCCCACCCAATAAGAAGTCCCACCATTCTGACCCCCGAGTATCTCTCAAACCCATCCTCTTCTCAGGGTCACCCTGGGCCACCGGCATGTCTCACCTCGAGGAAGCAGGGCCTCCTCCCTACCCCCGCCCCCCACCAGGCATTCTGCTCAGAGCAGCTGGGGGACGTTCAAAGCACAAACCAGACCCTGCTGCTGCCTCTCCCGCAAGGGCCTCCGCGCCCCCAGCCCCCCACGGGCCCTGGGCCACCTCGGTATGGCAGCCCCATCTCCAGGACCTCCTTGGAGACACCTCCTGGCCCTCCCACTGCCTCGACCCCTCTGTGGTCCCCTCACTAAGCCCTGGGCGCCCATGTGGACCACATGGGGGTGGTTTTTAGAAAGTTGTATCATCAGAACCACCGCCAACTTGGCCTGAAGGCCAGAGGCAGGACGGAAGAAAGCAGGCGGTCAGGCTCCTGGGATCTGATGGGCGGGAAACAGGCTGCAGACACGGGCACCCTTCAAGGAGGGCAGCGTGGCTCTGAGGGCAGGCCGGGCCCCCGGGGGGAAGCCGGGGTGGGGCAGAGACTGCAGAGACTGCAGAGAGCTGCGGACACAGAGCGCAGGGCATCGGGCCAGAGCGGACATTCCCAGGCCTGAGCTCCAGCGGGGTGTGCCCTGCTGGTTGCAGACTTGCTGCAGACCCGTGACCCCTTTATTCCATCCACTTTCTCCCTTCTTGAACGGGAATGCCTGTGGATAGTATCCTCTGCCTGTCCCATTGTGGTATCAGGGGATTGGAGAACTTGTTTTTTAGTTTCACAGATCCAGAGATGGGGTGGACTTTTGCCGTGGGTTGGAGCACACCCTTATCTGATTTGAGTTAGGTGGAGAGATTTGGCCTTTCGAGCTGATAATATCTAGATCTAGATTTTGGTTAGAGTTGATGCCACAATGGGTTCAGACTTTTGGGAATGCAGCGGGGGAAGGAGGGGAAGTATTTGGCATGTGAGCTGGATGTGGCTTTTGGAGGAGCAGAGGGCGGACTACAGTGGAATGAACACTGACCCCAAAAAGATATGTCCCCAGGCAAATCCCCAGAGCCTGTGGAAAGTCTTGGCAGAAGTAATTAAGTTGAAGCTCTGGAGAGGACAGTGTTCCAAATACAATGACAAGCATTCCTGTAAGGGACAGAGGCGGCAGAGGGCAGGCAGGGACCCTGAGACGACTGAGCCAGTGATGCAGCCACGAGCCCGAATGCCTGGAGCCACAAGCTGGAAACGCAAGGAACGACCTGCCCTGGAGCCCCTGGAGGCAGCGGGGCTGTGCACACCCCCAGGGCTGGAGAGCACGTGGTGATCTGTCAGCAGCCCAGGGTATGGCGAATGCGACAGGGCATGCTCTCGGGGCTGTCTGCACCCTGCCAACGGGCAGGAGCTCTGGGGTGAAGCTCAGTGTGTCACTCAGGGCTGGTCCTGCGCGGGTCCCACAAACTTCCTGTGCAGGCACTCGCTTAAATAAAAAGAAAAATGCTCAAAATGCACGCTCTTTTGAAACACAAAAGAACAGAAAACAGATGAGGAGAGCGCCACACCCACTGCAGGCATCTGCCCCCGCGGCTCCTGCCTTTGCAGCAGGGTCCCCCAGCCTGGCCTCAGGGCAGAAGCACACTGGTCCCTGCCAAGGGTGGGCCACCTCACTGGGAGGGCCCTGAGCTCCCACAGAGGAGAGGAGGGACAGAGTTGGCCCTTTGGCTTGTGTCCCCGGTCACGAGGGGATGGCTGCGGCCTCGAGAAGCCACCTTCCTTCTGCCGTCTGAGAACCAGTTCTTGGCCCTTCCTCCCTGCCTGCCACCACCCCGGTGGTCTCCAGCCCTGCAGAAGCCCCGGCCCGCGCCTCCGCTCGCACCCCATCCTCACCCCCACAGCCCCAGCTCTCCCAGCTGCACCCACCCTGCCCACCTGATGGGCCCTGGGCATCACCCTTGGCTCCCAGCCATGGTGGAATGGGGGTACCCGGCCCCCCAGAGCATCACCTCTGCAGCCTCCTTAAGCCCCTTTCTCAAGGTGCCTGGTTCCTGACCCCCTGCTACCAGCTCCCCTTAGGCCTCGCCAAGGAAACTGAGGCTGGGAGGCAATCACCTGGGGCGTGACGACCCAACACTGGGTAAAGCCCCCAGGCCCCATGAATCACAAGCTCCTCAGTGGCAAGGGGTTCTCATGACCTAGCTCCTGAAGGGTGGGCTGGGGGTAAACGAGACGGACACCCCCACACTCAGCCTGGGCCAGATAAGCCCATGTCCCTGGTGGGGGACACACCCCCTTGTGTGCCACAGCCCCTGCCCCAGGGCCTGGCGCCAGCATCTCACAGACAGCAGGGTCACTGCACCCCAGACCCACCCTGCAGGGTGTCCTCCCACCAGCTCCTCACACCAGGGTGGCCTAGGGGGACCCCCCAATCTGACTGTACCCCCAGGCAGGCCTCAGCACTGTCAGGATCCCGTCCAGCCCTCAAACCCCTCGCCCCAGCAGCCCTCTCCTGGCTCATGGCAGCACCCATGCCTGCTTCCCCGCCCCAGGCCTCTGGGACCCTGCACGCTGGCTCTGGCTCTGGCTCTGCCCCTGCCTGGGGCCGCTCCTTTGCTTCCCCAGCTGCCCCTTCCCTCTTTACCCCACAGACACACCCCACGGCACTATCCCTGCCCGGCCTCCCCGGCTCGCTCTGGTGTCTTCCAGTCCAACATTTCCATATGTGTGCCTGCCTCAGGGTCACCTCTAATTTTATACTCCCAAAGCCAAACTCTTCTTCCACACCCGCCCAAGGCAAACCCCGCCTCTATCTCCACCACCTCCACCCAGCCCACCACCACCAGGGTCCCGGGGCACCAGGGGTCCTCACCCCATCCCGGGGCTCCTGCACCTGTGCCTCCCAGCTCAGGGGTCCACTGTGCACTCCCATCCATTCGCTCATTTTCAAGCCATGTTTGCCGCACACAGAGCAGGCCTTGGTGCTAGGGCACATGGACCCTACCCTCCAGAAGCCGGGTTTGCTGAGCGATGTGTAAAAATCCTCCTGCACCCACCCCCGTGCCCAGGCCCTGAGCAGCACCCAGGGGCCCATAAACACCCCACAGCCAGAACAGACTTCATATGGACTGAAAATGGAGGCAGGGAAACAAAAACCACTCGCTGGTACCAGAAGAAACTGGTGGGCGTTTATACGAGGGAAGGCCCTTCTGAGCATGGCGCAAAACCAGAAGCAGTAGGATAAAAGCCTGACAAGGTTTTACAAATTTGACAGGGTTGAAGATACCATCAACAGAATTAAAGGTGAGTGACCAAAACAGATCTGTGGCATGAAATATCAGGACAGCAGATACCCTTGGGGCACAGGGGGAACTTCCCAGGAGTTAGAAACATTCTACTTTGTGATGAGGGTGCAGGATACATGGGTGTGTTTGCTCTGAAATTTAACTAAGCAGAGTTTCTATAATTTATGCCCTCTTCTGTAGGAATGTTACACTTTAATTAAAAGTTAACTTAAAAAAAGGAACAAGTAACAAACTGAGAGAAAAATCTGAAACATATATAACAGACAAGAGAATTAGCATCCTTAGTATGTAAAGAGCTCTTATAAATTAAAAAAAGAGACAAAATGCCTTATAGAGAAATGAACAATGCTTTTGAACAGGCAACCCATAAAAGAAAGAACGCAAATGGCCCATAACTATATGAAATGAGGCAAAACTTAATAATCAAAGAAAGCAAATTAAAACAAATTAGAATTTTTTTCATCAATCAAATTGATAAGGGAACAGTCTCACATCCTCTGTGCTCATCCACACCAGAGGGCACTTTGGAAATCCAATCATTTTTACTAACAAGCCCAAACATCCATCTGCAGGGATCAGGTAAATCAACCGTGGCTGATTTCTTCCACATGATGGAATGTTTTGTAGCCACTGAAGAGGATGAGGGCGCCAAGACCATTCAGTGGGGAAAAGAACAACAAACAGTGCAAGGACAACTGGAGAGCCACATGCAAAAGAATGAATTTGGACCCTTACGTCACAGCATATACACAGGTCAACTCAAAATGGATCAAAGATCTAAATCTAAGAGCTAAAACTACAAAACTCTTAGAAGAAAGCATAGACATAAATCTTTATGACCCTGGATTAGATAATGGTTTCTTAGATATGACACCAAAAGCACAAGCGCTCTAAGAAAAACATAAATTGGACTTCATCAAAATTTAAAACTTTTGTGTTTCAAAGGATACTATCAAACCAAATGATGGGAGACAATTTTTGTGAATCATGTTATCTCCCAAGAGACTTGTCTCTAGAATATATAAAGAATGCTTACAGCACAATAACAAAAAAGGCAAATAACCCAATTTAAAAATGGGCAAAGGATATGAACAGCCTTTCTCCAAACATATACAGATGGTCAATAAGCATGTGAAAAGATGCTCAACATCATTAGCCATCAGGGAAAGGCAAATCAAAATCATGAGCTATGACTTCACACCCAGGAAGACGGCCAGAATCAAAAAGGCAGATAACAGGTGTCTGTGAGAAAGGAGGGAACTCGGACCCGTCAATCACTGCTGTTGTGAATGGGAAATGGGACGACCACTTTGGGAAACAGTCTGGCCGTTCCTTAAAAAGTTAAACGTATGACCTAGTGTGGTGGTTTGAAGGTGTATGTTCCCCAGAAGAACATGTTCCCACATCTAACCCATTCCTGTGGAGGTGAACCCATTGTTAAGATACTGCGATGAGCCTACTAGTCAGTTAAGATGTGACCCGCCTCACTCAGGATGGGTCTTAATTCTCTTACTGGAGTCCTTTCTAAAAGAATGAAATGCAGACAGAGAAAGCCACAGAAGCAAGAAGCTGAAAGCAACGACACCCGGAAGGGAAGGGAGAGCCCAGCAGACGCCGCCGTGTGTCCTGCCCCGTGACAGAGGGGCCCAGGGTCGCCGCAGCCGGTCTTCAGGAAGGGAGCGACGCCCTGATGGCGCCCTGAGAGGAACGTTTCCTTGGCCTCAAATGGTGAGTGAGTAAATCCCCATTGCTGAAGTCAACACATTTAATGGCACGTGCTTTAAGCAGCCTCGGAAGCTAAAACACTGTGTAATCCCACTTCTAGGTATATACTCAAGAGACATAAAACATAAGTTTACACAAATGTTCATAACAGCAATATTCATAATAGCCAGAAATGTGGAAGCAACCCAAATAGCCACTACCTGAGGAAGGGATAACAAAATGTGGTACATTTACACAACGGAAGAGTATTAACGAAGTACTAACATATGCTACAACACGGATAAACCTGAAAACGTTACGCTGAGTGAAATAAGCCGGACACAAAGCACCACGCACTGCAGGATTCCATTTACACGGAATGCCCGCAGTAGGCAGATCCGCAGGGAGAGGGAGTCCGGGAGGCCGCCAAAGGCTGGGGGACCAGGCAGTGACTGCTAAAGGGGACCGAGTTTCTTTCTGGGGTGATGAAAATGATCTAAAATTGACTGTGGTTGCACAATTCTGTGAATACACTAAAAATCATTGAATTTTACACTTTAAATGGGAGAATTGCATGGCATATGACTTATATCTCAATAAAGCTGTTAAGAAAAAAAGCAGAATGAAGCCAATGTTCCCCAGGCTGGCGTGGGGTGCCACTGCTCCAAGGGGGTCACGTCTGGGTTCAGGGCAAAGGGAGGCCAAGCCATCATATCTGCTCTCTCCCCCTCCCTCCCCCCCTTCCTCT
>PVKY010000296.1:0-16949 GCA_004027775.1 Bradypus variegatus | reverse complement strand
AGAGTCCCAAATAACCACCAGCCATGAGCACACCCCACAATCCCTGGCCTAGGGCCTTGGGCTGGTGCCAGGGGCACAGAAAACAGAGCTCAGAGTCCAGGATGGGAGGCAGGTGGGGACTTGGGGGGCAGGCCGGGAGCCCCTCTGGCCGGGTCTCCCAGGAAGGTCCCTCAGGACACAGGGTAAGCTGGCTCCTCACTGTCCCCGGGGGCTCTCTAGCCACACCTGCCCCAAAACCAGTTGGGTCTCCCAGGCCAGCACATCCTCAGGGCTCCAGACCCCAGCCCCTGCCCAGAGGGCCTGCCACACCCACACCCCAGCCCTCACCACACCTGTCTGTTCTCCTTTCCACAGGGCCATCGCAGAAGCCTCATCACACACCCCCAGCCCCACCCTCGGACCCACTCTGCTTCTGTCCTGCTTCCGATGGGACAGCCGTGAAGTCCCCACCCCTGGCTGGCCAGGCCCTCCTGACCAGCCCCTGCTCCACCTCCTGGCCCCCTATGCCCAACCCCATGGGCCGGTTCCTGCATTCTGGAGGTGCAGCTTCGGGGGCTCAGCCGCTCCCTCTGCACCAAACGCCTTCACCCCCATTCACCTGCAACAACTCAACTCCAGTTGGTAGCCCCAGTCCCTTCCCCGCCCCCTCGCTGACCCCAGGAACCCCGGCCACTGGGAGCTGTCTCAGGTCAGGCTCGGGGACTCAGGTCACCCTTGCCGCTTGGCGGTCGGCATTCGCCCCACTGGGGCCTAGACTGGGACAGCGCTCTGCCACAGGCCCCCCGGGAATCTGCCCTGGGTGGAATGCCGGGAGGACAGGGAGGGGCCGAGGGGCTGCAGGCACACAGGAAGTGGATAGCCTGCCGGGAAGAGTGGGGACTTCCAGGGGACAGATCTGGGGATGACATGTCCGGGGAGGGGCCGTGACCTGAGATGTTGTGGGGGAGGGTAGCCAAGAGGCTGGACTTTGGAGGGGCAGATGGGGAAGGTGACGTGTCTGAGAGTCAGGGCAGGGCAGGGTGGGGCTGGGGGCAAGTGCCGGTGAGGGGAGGAGGCCAGGGGACAGAAGGCAGAGCCCTGGTGGGGCTGGAGGGGCACAGGCATGCAGGGCAGGGTCTCTGAGGGCAGGAGCGGTGCTCAGAGCCGGCTAGTGCGGGGCCCCCCTCAGCACTGGGGGGAGGGGTAGTGATGAGGGGAAATGTTCCCGCCTGCCCCCCCGCCCCCAGCTGCTTACAACATAGGTGACTCAGGCTCTGTGTCCCTCCAGCTTGCACACAGCGGTCACTCACTGGCTGAGGTCAGATGTCATGCCCTCCCACTTTGCACACTCCGGGCCGGCTCTCCCCATGGTGCCTCCACCTCCAGGGAGAGCATGGCCAGGACCTCAGGCCTTTTGCAGGTCCGAGAGGCTCACAGAGCTCAGCCTGAAACAGGTGTGGAACAGGTGCAAGACAGGTGTGGGCACATGGGGCTGCCGTGCTGCCCCACAGCCCTGACCGCCTCTGGCCTCCTTCACCAGGAGCCAAGGGGACACAGGGGTGCTGTGTCCTTCCCCCCAGCCCTGCGCAGGGCACTCCCCAGCACCTGCCATCCTGCTTAGCGACTCTCAAGCTGCCCCTCAGGCCCACTGCAGCCATCGCTGGCAGTCCCACCCCCAGGCAGGTACCGGGTCAAGAGGCACCCACTGCCGTCTGCCAGACCCAGCACAGGGGCTAAGGCGGCCCAGTGGGACCCGACACCAACCCCGGGCCACCTTCGCACCTTCTGGTTCTGCTCTGGGACACGCAGGAGGCTGCCCTGCCACAGAGTATAGGGGACACAGCCTCCTGAGCCAGGACAGACTCGGGCCCACCACACGGCCCCATGACCCGGCCACGTCTCAGAGGATTCCAAAATGAAGTGCTGGCCTGGGGGGCTGCCCCAGCTTCACCTTGAGGGGCCAGCTCATTAACAGTCCCATTCTGAGGTCTGCCAGGAGGGCTCTGTCCTGAGCGGCCCTGTGTCCCTGCCCTGTACCCCACCAGGCAGACGCCCTCGGGCAGGAGTCCAGCCCTCCCCAGGGTGTCCACTTCCCGCTGTACAAGGCTCAGGCCTGGGAGTCCGTTTTCATGGGGTGCCTCCAGGTGGCCCCCAAGCTGCTCAGAGCAGGCAGGCCCCAAAGTGGCGAGGGCTTGCAGAGGAGCACAATGGCACACTGGCCCTGCCAGGACCCAGCACAAGCTGCCAGAGGACTGCCCAGCAGAAAGGAGCCCGGGCACCGTGACACCTGCCCAGGCGAGGAAAGTGGGTGGTGAGCGGCTCCAGGGGCTCCAGGCATGGCCCCAGCGGGACCTCTCTCCCTGAGCTGCCCTTGGGGGCAGAGCCAGCAGAGCCAGCCGCCTGGAGCTGGAACCCGCTTGGGCTGGCTCTGCCCTGCCCCCCTGGCCCTCCCCAGGGGTTCACTCCAGGCCCCTAAGCCGCTCCCTGTGGAGTGGGACCTATGTCCTCTCCTGCTTGGTGCCAATGACCAGACTCGGACCCAAAGCCAACCCGCAGGGGAAAGCTGAGCTGCCCTGACTTTCCCAGCCACCGCTGCCCCCAGGGGACAGATGGAGAAGGGTGGCAGCAGGGACCCCTGCAGTGACAGGCGCCGGCCAGGTTGGGGAGGGACAGCGGGCAGCAGCTAAGAGACCCACTGCCAGACAGCCGCCCCGCCCCGCTGGGGAGGCTCGCAAGGGGCAGGGGACGGCTCGGCCTTGACCCACGTGTCTGCCGGACACCGACACCGGACACTGGCCCAGTCGCCCGGACCCGGACAAGTCCCGCGCACCCCCGCCCCTCGCCCTCGGCCCACCCCACCCAGCCGCGCCGGAGCGATGTCCTATTAAGGGCATGGCCACGGGGGCTCGGCGCGCAGCCCGCCCTTCCCCGGGTGCAGGCGGCGGGGGGCGCACGGGGCGCGCGGGCCTGCCCGGGGTGGGATCCCGACGGCCACCGCGGACCCAAGGGTCAGCGATGCGGCTGCCGGCTGGCCGAGGCGGGGTACGAGGGGCCGGGGCGTGCGGGGGCGCGGCGTACCTTTGTACTTCTCCCGGACCTCCTCGTAGGCCTGAATGAAGTCCTGCTCGTCGGGCGGTGGGCCCGGGGGGCCGTGCGACCAGGGGGTGGCCATGGCCGGCGGGCGCGGAGCCTCCAGCCCGGCGGCAGCTCTGTCCCCGCGGCCGCTCGCGCCGCCTAAAGTGGCCGCCGGGCCCCGCCCCGCACCCAGGATGCCCCACGGGCGGGCGGGGCGGGACCCGGCGCCGGGAGCTGCGGCCGCGCGGCCCGCGGACCCACCCCCGCCGCGCTCCACGCCTCCGCGCCGCCAGGTGAGCAGAGGCGCGGCCCGCACGCGGCCCTGCGGGCTCCCGACCCAGGCGCCGGGGCACAGAACCCTCACGGCTGGGGGTCGCAGCCCCGCGGCGGCTCCACCAGGTCCGCCCGACCTCTCGCACACGGTCACCCCGGCGCCCCCAGGCGCGCCCCTCCTTTACTGCCTCCAGCGACAGTTACAGCTCCCGGGTCCCCTCCCTCGGCCACCACTTAGGATCCTTCCACTGCAACGCTGGCGACAGGTGGAAAGTTCAATACACAAAGAGGTCTCAAAGCACAAGAAAAAGGTGACCACCGCATGAAGACGAGGATAAAGGCACTGCAACAGGCGATTCGGGAAGAAAACCCAGGTGTCTGGCAGCAAATACAGGGGTCTTCCTCCTCCCACCCACCCAACTGACAATGCCCCCTGCCCTCCCAGCCTTGGCAAAGGCTCTCCTTTCTGGACCCCCACTGGCTGTCCCTGTCTCTAACCTTAAATGCCGCATCCCTGCGACCAGGAAACCCTGCCTCTGAGAGCCACCCCAAGGAGAGGGAAGATTCTGCCGCAAGCATTGGCTGCAGCCCGCCCAGGGGCAGCACAAAGCACCACCCATGGCTGATGCCAGGGACCCCTTGGCCCTGAGGCGGGAGGACATTCAGGACCTGCCTCCAGGTGGCAAAGAGTGACCCCATCCTTTGCAATCTGCGCGGGACTGGCAGAAAAGACTGGAAGCCGTGCAGGAGGCTTTCATTTCCTCTCTATCTGCTGTTTCCACGAGCCACTGCTCATGCTTCCACCAGCCATGTGAGGCGATGCCTCGTCAGCAGCGCTCACGCCCCCTCAGGCCTGCTATTCTAGGGCTCTCCTCGGGGCCTCGGGCGACCTTCCCACCCATCCCAGCCCCGGCGCCCCCAGGGCTCCTCCTCGGCCCAATGGGGTCCCGAGCATGGGGGAAGAAGCTCCCCTGCCCATCCTGCCCGCTGCTCCCGGTCCCAGGCCACACACTCTCCAGAGCCCGGTGCACCCCTCCTCCTCCCCAGAGGCGGCCCACCCACCCATCCTGTCCCCAGACTGGCAACGACTGGAAGGCAAGGCCCAAGCAGCGCAGGGGGCTTGGGCCGTCTCCAACCAAGTGCTCCCCTCCTCTCCTGCTTCTCTGGGCTTATGTCCCACCCCCTGGTGGCAGCCAAGACCAGAGCACTTGGTGTGGCTGCTGCCCACATGGACCTTCGTGGAGAGCCAGTGGGGGGCACTGTGTCGTGGCCTGGACAGGAGAGACCACGCTGACCGGCGGGAGGCCCCAGGGCACTCACCCCAGCGCACAGCCAATGCTCCATCAACAAGCCCGTGCCCCTTTACCTGCAATGCGGATGACAGCCCTTTCCGCGGGGTCCAAGACACTCCCATTGCCTCCGGAGCCTCCTCCGCTTCGCCGGCTCCGCTGCGTTTTCTCCAGGTTCCAGGGCAGCGTGTCCCCGGGGCTGGGGGAGCTGCTGCTGCCGTTGGAGCCATCCTCAGCCACTACCCGCGCCTCAAGGCCCTCGCCCGACATGGCCTCCTGGGGGGAGGGGGGGGTCACATCTCTCCCAGGGGAGCAGATACCACAACTGACACCCCCGACCTTCCTTCCCGGGATGCTGACCCCACCCCCTCCTCCACCCTATCACCTGGACAGACCCCTACAACCCCTCCTTTGGATGGCCTCTTCCACAGTGACCTCCCCCCCCAGCTCACTGATGCCCCCATCCACAATGGGTCTCCCCCAGCCCATGCCCTCCCAGACTGCACCCTGGCCCCTCCAGTCTCACCAAGACACTGAGTCCCACTCCCCCCTTGCACACTCCCTTCTCTGACCCCTCAGACACTGACACCCCATCCTGCAGCTCACCGAGGACCCAGACTCCATCCTCCACCCTCTGCCTGTCAGGTGGGGTAGGGGGCGCTCTGCACGCCCTGCACCCCACACCAGGACTGCCTCCCCTAGCCCTCCAGGCAGCAGGCAAGCAAACCATCAGTCAAGGTCGGCCAGCTCCCTCCCCTGCCGGTCATCAAGGAAAGGAACCCGGCCCAGGCCCTGGAGCTCCAACTCCAGGCTGTCTCCCGGCCTCTGGGACCCCCCACCAACGCCCACCCCGCCGCGCGCAGTCCCACCTCTGTCTCCGCAGTGAACGCCTATAAATAGCAGGAACGGCCGCGGCCGCGGCCGCCGCAGTGGCGTGGGACGCGGAGCCAGGCTGTGGAGACGCCGGGAGGGAGCCGGGGCCGCCGCTCCGACAGCCCACACTGCGCTGCACGCACCGGCACCGCGGCCCAGCCCGAGCTCATGCACACGCGCGCGCGTGCACGCTCCCCACTGCCCGCAACCCAGAGCGCTGGCGTTTGGAGGTGAATGGGGCTCTGTCCGGGCGGGGGCGGGGTGGCGCAGGGGCACAATGTGGTCTCTGTGCCTCCGTCCTCAGGCCAAGGGCCGGCAAGGGACAGCGGACCCCGAGTGGGGGCCGCCCCGCCGGCTCCCCGCGGCCCCCGTCCCGCCGCCAGCCGCGCCTCCTCAGCAGCCTTCCTGCCCACGTCCTGGCTACCGTCCGGCCAGTTCCGCAGTCTGGGCCCGCGGGGAGGTGCTGTCTGCCCGGGGACAGGAGGGGCCGGGGCGCAGCCTTAATTTCCGGGATGCCTGCGGCCGAGGGGCGCCCCTCCCCGTAGCTCCCGCGCTCCGCGCCGCCCCAATCCGATCGCGGTCCTACGTGCCTGCTGCCTCCGCTCGGCTCGGCTCGGCTCGGCCGCGGCTGCCAGAAAACTCCGGTCCGGAAAAGCCGCGGAGGCGGTGCAGGCGGGGCGAGCCCAGAGCCCCGCCCCAGACCCCAACCGAGAGCCGCGCCGCCCGGGCAGGGGCGACGACGAGCGTGCGAGCGGTGCGCAAGAGACCCGGGGCGTCGGGGACGCGTGCAGGAGTGAGGGTCACGGGCGCGACGCGGAAGGGGCCCGGGCCGGAAGGCACCGCGCGCACACCTACCGCGGGCGCGGCTCCCCTGCGCGCTCAGGGCGGCCGAGTCGAGTCGGCGGGGAGACGCGGTCGGCCCAAGCGTGAGTGACACGAAAGCGGCGTGGGACGCGCGGGCTCGCGCTCGGCCTGGCTCCCCGCCCCGAAGTCCCCCAGGCCCCTGCGCCAGGTTTCACATCCACGTTTATTCAAACCAGAGCCGCGCTCGGGCGGGTCCCCGGGCAGAGTGCCGCCCCCACCCTCCTCCCAGGTTCTGCTGACCCCTGGTGGTCGGGCCGGCCAGGGACCAGGCGGGGACAGTCCCCGGGGCCCCGGAGCGCACGACCGGGCTGTGCGGGCGGGGAAGGGGAGGCTGGGCCGCGGGGCCTCCTGGGTCAGGGGGCCGGGGAGTGGTCCGGGAGCCCGGAGAGGTCCCCGGGGGAAGCCTGCAGCGTGTTCTCGCAGGTGATGAGGTGGGTGGGCAGCGCCTGGGTGTCGTGGAAGATGACGAAGATGCTGGGCTGACGGAGGCAGTCTACCGCGCTGTCGTAGCGCTGGGGGCCGAGACCAGAGTCCCGCAGGGGGGGCGCCCGCAGCTCGCGGCGGCCCAGCACGTAGTCTCCGGTCAGCACCCGCGCCACGAACACCGCCTTGTGGCCGCGGGCGTCGGGGGGCGAGTAGCGGTCCTGCACCGACAGCGAGGCGCACCGGGCGAAGTATACGCCCTGACCATAGAGCGTGCCTGCGGGGAGCACCGGGCGGGGGTCAGGGGCGCCAGGGCCTCCGAGCCCGCCCGCCCGCCGGGCCCAGGCCTCACCGTTGCGGCCGCAGAAGCTGCGGTTGAAGCCGTGCGCGCAGATGTCCGGCACCGCGGACGCGGACGTTCCGTGGTACAGGACCTGCTCCACTGGACGCCGGTCACAGCGCTGCTCCATCCGCTGAC
The DNA here is from genome assembly GCA_004027775.1 of Bradypus variegatus. Lineage (NCBI taxonomy): Eukaryota > Metazoa > Chordata > Mammalia > Pilosa > Bradypodidae > Bradypus > Bradypus variegatus. The sequence continues at coordinate 9,695 of PVKY010000296.1, read as the reverse complement.
GGTGCAGCTCGTACTGCTGCTGCAGCAGCGGGGTCGACACACGCTCCACCTGCGGGGCGGGGGTCACTCAGAAACAGCGCGGCCCCTGTCAGGGGCCCTCTCTTGGAAGGCTTCAGGGTCGGGGCGACCTCCGGAGGCGCATCCTGCTCTGCCTGGCAGTTGACAAGACACCTCTGCGGGGCCACAGGTGGCATCGGAGGGTTTCCAGAAAGGCCTCCCCTCCCCCTAAGGAGGCCTGCTGGTGGGCAAACCCTGCCCACCCACCACAACTTGGGACCCTCAGACAGGCTTCTGCAGAGAACCCCTGGCCAGGCACCCACACCAAGGATGCCCAGGGACCCCTCTGACCAGGAAGACCCAGGTGGGACAGAAGGCCCAGGGTGGCCAACAACCATTCCATCATCCAACACCAAATTCAGAGACCCAGCAGAGCTTCCAAAACAACGGTAACTACTCTTTTCAGAGGGACATAAAGGACTACGACAAAATGGAAAGGCGTCTCTTGTTTATACACTGGAAAACTTAAGACTGCTAAGATGTCAGCACCACCCGAAGCAGTTTACAGATTCAGCGGTATCGCCACCAAAATCCCAGCAGCTGACTGAATGCTTAGCCCCATCCCAATCAAAAAGATGGTGAGACACCTCCGTCTGCTCACAGAAACTGGAACAAGCAGCAAGAATTGGCAGAAACAGCTAAAGGAATGCAGTAACGGGGTGAGTGCCTAAAAAGAAAGAGGCAGTGCCGTTGGATCTCCTGGCTCCCTGACTCGCCCCTCCCAGTGTGAATCCCTGTTCCGGGTTCCAGAACGAGCATAGTTACCCCCGTGCACATACTGGAGCCTGTGTGTCCGGCCCAATCTGAGTGGGGCAGCAAGAGGACTGAACCAGGACACTTGTTGTGGGCTCACCACCCCAGAATGAGTCCTGCATGTGGAGGCGACTCACACAGGTCTCCTACAGGACCCTGGCCTGGGACAAGGGTTGCAGGCTGTGGGGCATACAGTGCCGTCCAGGACTATAAGGAAATGCCGTTTCCTAGGGAAGAGGGGACTTTCGTGTCCATGTAAATGGGGGGATTCTTAGGGCCACATATGCATGCCCAAGGCAAGAGGCATGTGCAGAAAGGATCGGGGAGGACCCTATGCTTTTGCCTCAAGCTCTTCTCTAAACTCATCATATGGCTAAGCTCTGAAGGAGCATGGGCCAATCTACAAAGACTGGGAAATGTGTCTTTGTTTTCTCCTTTATTTCTTGGTTACCTCCTCGCATTCAAGGAAATCTGTCCTAACACTAGCTGGATGCAAGTTTAAGGAGCAGACACCTCAGAGTCTTAATTCCAACAATAACACATGGAAATATCAAAATGTCCAGGTTTCAACCAAAGTTTGCAAAACATGCAAAGAAACAGGAAGCCATGGCCCAGGCAAAGAAGAAAATTAAAGCAGCAGAACCAGAACTGGGACATTCCAGACAACACTTGAAAAAAATCATCCTAAATATGCTCCAAGAGCAAGAGGGAAACATGGACAGATAACTAAAGGACATTAGGAAAATAATAGATGAACAAAGAGAATATTAATAGCAAAATTATGAAAAGGAACCAAGCAGAGCTGAAGGACCACAGTAACAAAAATTAAAGATTCCCCTGAGGGGTTCAACAGCTGATTGGAGTTGGCAGAAGAAAGAACCAGAGAACTAGAAGATAAGACCATTGAAATTCTCCAGTCTGAGGAGCAGAGGGAAGAAAGAACAGAGAAGTGAACAGAGGCTGAGGAACCTGTGGGACACCATCAAGCTAACCAGTATGCACTTCATGGGCGTCCAAGGAGAAGAAAGAAAGAAGCAGAGAGGATACTCGAAGAAATAGTAGCTGAAAACTTAGCAAATTTAATGAAGACAAGAATATACACAGACAAGATACTCAACAAACTCCAAATAGGGTAAACCCAAATAGACCCAAACAACAACATATTATAATCGAACTGTCAAATACCAACTATAAAGAGAGAATTCTGAAAGCCAGAAAAGAGAAGTAATGTGTCACATGCAAAGCAGCCTCAATAAGATTAAGTGATGATTTCCCATCTGAAACCCTAGAGGCAAGAAGGCAAGGGGATGACATACTCAAAGGGCTAGAAGCAAAAAACTTCCAGTGAAGAATTCTGTATCCAGCAAAGCCGTCTTTCAAAAATGAGGACGGAATTAAGACCTTTCCAGATAAACAAAAGCTGAGGGAGTCACCACCACTACACCAACCTTATGAGAAATGCTAATACTAAATGGAGTTCTGCAAGTTGAAAGGAAAGAACACTAGACAATTGACTGAAACTACATGAAAAAATAAAGACCTCTGGTAAGGATACTGACACGGGCAAATTTACATACCAGTACTATTGTTCTTGGTTTGTAATTCCACTTTTTACTTCCTATAGGATCTAAAAGGCAAATGTACAAAATGTAATAATAAGTCAGTGGTTTTGGACTCATAATGTAGAAATACATAATTTGTGACAAAAATCACATAAAGGTGGTGGTGGGGGAAGGGTATAGGAACATAGTTTATGTATGCTATTGAAGGTAAGTTGGTATCAAATTAAACAAGCTTGTTATCAATTTAGGATGTTAAATTTAAGCCCCATGGTAACCACAAAGAAAATATCAGCAAATATGCAAACTCATACAGAGAGAAAGTAGAGTATGAGTTTCCAAGGGCAGGGGTCAGGGGCATTGGGGAGTGAATGTATAATGGGTGTAGGATTTTTGTTTGGGGGAAGAGAACAGACTAGTAATAGAGGATGGTGAGTGATAAATCCCACCAAATAGTATGCCTGGGAAGGACTGGGATGGGAAGGTTTAAGTTGTATGTATGTTTCCTCAATTAATATAAAAAAAGAACAACTAAAGAGACAATGACAACGACAACTAAATGCAATACATGATCCTGGACAGGATCTAACAATGGAGGTGAAAATGCTCAAAAGGTCATTACTGGGATATATGAAAAAATTGGAGTACAGACTGCAAGCTTTACATCGATGTTAAACTTCTTGAACTTGTTAACTGCACTCAAGGACTACATGAGTGAATATTTCATAGGAAATGTACACAGAAGTGTTACATGTTCTAGGAGCATGATGTATGTAACTTGCTCTCAAGTGTTCAGAAAAGAGAGACAGATAAGGAAGAAAGGAATGAAGGGAGGGAGGGAGGAGGAAAGAAAGAAGGAAAGAAAAATAGCAAATGTGGCAGAATGTTAAATTTGGTGAATCTCGGTGTCTAGGTGGTAGGGGATGTTGGCGTTCTCTGTATGGTATTTGCATTATTTTTGCAACTGTCCTGTAAGTTTGAAATTATTTCAAAATAAAATTTTTAAGGAAAAAAAAATCCCAACAGCATGTTTTGCAGAAATGGAAAAGCTGATCCTCTCTAATTCATGCAGAATTACAGGAGGCCCAATAGCCAGAACAATCTTGAAGAACAAAATTGGAGGACTCCCGTTTCCCAATTTAAAAACTTACTACAAGGCTTCAGTAATATGCAACAGTGTGGTCCTGGCATAAGGACGGACATGTAGACCAGTGGAATGGAACTGACAGTCCAGAGATAAACCCACACATGTGGCCAATTGACTGTTGACAAGGGCATCAAGTCTACTGGGGAAAGAACACTCTCTTTAACAAATGGTGCTGGGGCAACTGAAGTCCACAGGCAGAAGAGTGAATATGAACCCCACCTCTTGGCAAATACAAAATTATCTCAGAATGGAGCAACAACCTTAGTAAGAGTTAAATCCATAAAGCTCTGAGAAGAAAACACAGGGGAAACTCTTCAGGACCTTGTATTAGGTGACGGATATGACACCAAAAGCACAAGCAACAACAACAAAAATAGATAAATTGGACTTCATCAAAATTTAAAACTTTTGTACACAAAGCACGGTATCAAGAAACTGAAAAGAAAAACTACAAAATGGGAGAAAATATTTGGAAATTAAGTGTGATACGAGTTTAATATCTAGAATATGTGAAGAAGTCCTACACCTGAACAAGTAGACAACTTATAAATGGGCTGAGAACTGGAATAAACACTTTTGTAAAGAAGAGATACAGAAGGCAGTATGCACATGAGAAGGTACTTAACATCATTAGCCATTATGGAAAGGCAAATGGAAACCACAGGAGTTACCACTTCAGACCTACTAGGATGGCTATTATTTAGAAAAATAGAAAACGGTAAACATTGGCGAGGATGTGGAGGAACTGGAAAGCTTGTTCACTGCCAGTGGGAAAGTGGAAAGGTGCATCTGCGGTGGAAACAGTTTGGAGGTTCCTGGGCAGCAAGTCAATCACAGAATTACCGTATGATCAGGCACTCCTGCATCTGGGGATGTACCCGAAAGAACTGAAGACGGGGACTCAGATGACACCTCTGCACCCATTTTCATCAGAGCATATTCACACAGCAAAAAGGTGGACACAACCCAAAGGAGACGAACAGAATGTGGTATATAAATTGATATACAGGCCCATCCTTTCAGCCATGAAAAGGAAAGAGGTTTTGATACGTGCCACAACATGCATGGACCTGGAAAACATTAGGCTGAATGTAATAAGCCAGATACAGAAGGAAACGTACTGTATGATTCCTCTCACGGGAGTTATCTAGAATAGGCAAATTCATACAGACAGAAAGCCAGTGGGGCTTAGCAGGGCCTGGGGGAGGGGGAGGGGAGTTTATTGCTCAACAGGGACAGAGTTTCTGTTTGGGATGATGAAAATGTTCCGGAAATAGTGGTGAAAGTTACACAACATTGTCAATGTATTTACTATCACTGAATTGTCCAGTTAAATATGGTTCAAATGGTTTTATGTTATATATATTTTACCACAATAAAAAATGTAAAAGTTGAAAAAGAAAAAGGACTGTTATATCCATAAATTAAAACTAGTTACCATGGAAAAGAACTGGTCTGAAAATAAGGAAGACTTCTCACATTAAGAATTAGTTGCTGCGCTTAATTCAGTGGATGGGCCAAATAATCAAGTGGCTAAAGCTAAAGGCCAGTCCCAGAGCGCAAAGCTGAAGAAAGAGATGAGAACTGTGAGAGAAGAGCTAAGGGAGAAGGGAGCAGACTGAGGAAGGGGGAGAGCTGTGCTGCGGGGCTACCACAAGAAGGAGGCAGCTGCGGGAGAAAGTGGGGCCTTCCAGAGGAAAATCACTGCAGCTGAAGGCGGTGTCCCCAGGTGAAAGATCCATGGAGCGCCAGGAACCCGAGGGAAGGTGCCTCCCAGCACCTGCCTGGAGGGAGATCGCACCCCTTCAAAGCAAAAGAAAACACTAAGGTCCAGACCCACACACATGCACACACTCAGCAGCGGCACCGCCACAACCAAGTCAATATGTAAGTGGACAAATACCTCCCTCTGGGCCCCTCACCACCGATCCTGGATGCTAAGAACAATGGCAGGAGGGAGGGGGGGGGACAGTGGAGTCGGAAGCTCCGGGATCAGTCTCTCCTGCGGATAACTGAACTGGCAGGAGCTGCCGAGCCAGCTAAGCAGCTATTTAAACCGTGTGCCCGCCTGGAGGGAGGGCAGGGAAGAGGCGAGCCCCCTCCCCATGGAGGCTGCCAGCCCCCAGCCTCAGGGCACGCAGCAGTGGCTCCAGTGCAGCTTGTCAAGACCAGCTCCCCAGGATCCGGGACCACTGCTTTTGACGCGCCACTTCAGATCGTGGGGCCCAGCCCGCCTCAGACAGGGGTGTCACAGGAGACTTAGAGACAGACTTTACCTCCAAACTCCAGAAAACGGGTAAAGGGCTACATGAACTGGGCAAGTGCTGAATCAAGAAAATGCAGCTTCGGAAGCCTGGGGGGAGGCCCCGGCAGTGCGGGCCCCTCCCTCACGCCCTCCCCAGCACGCTGCCACTCCTGGCTCGGTTCGGCTGTGCAGGACTGACCTGGCAGAGCACTCCCAGGCTCACCCCTGCAGAATCCGCCCTCCAGCAAAAGCAGCTTGGGACAACTAAAGCAGCCTAAGAAATAATGAAGTCAGACAGCCTGGGCGAAGGCTCACCCGCTTTCCGGCCTACACGAGAGCACAGGCAGGCCCTGGAGACTGTACGGCTTTGACTCCAGGCCACCCCGCTAAAGCGAGTATACAATAAAGTGAGTTGCACAAATCGTTTGGTTTCCCAGTGCATATAAAAGTTATCTTTACACCGTACTGTAGTCTATTAAATGTGCAAGAGCATTATGCCTTAAAAAAAAATACATACCTTAATTACAGTGTGACACACAGACACAAAGTGAGCACATACTGTTGGAAAAATGGCATCGATAGACTTGCTCGATGCAGGTAAAAACTCCATATCTGTGAAGTGCAATAAAGCAAGGCACAATAAAATGAGGTATGCCTGTACCCACGAAGTGGGAAAATCTCTTTCACAGGGAGCAGAAGGAGCACTCAGACTCCTGGGAAGGGGTGAGCTTCTAAGGCTGTGAGCAAGCACAAGCCCAGGACAAGACCCAGGCCCAGAAGAGACGGGAGGACCCCACACCTGGCATCCGCCTCGGCTGACCCACCTGAAAGGCGAGCACCAGCCAACACTGAGCTGATCTGCAAAGACTGTGAAAGGTAGTTTTCATTGGTTTATTGGTTTTGTTGGTTCTTCGCACTCAAGGAAATCTCTGTTATAATATGAGCTGGATATTAACTCTAGAAACAGATCAGGGACTGAATCCCAGAGCTAACCCTTTAAAATATTAAAATGAAAAGGATGCAATGAAATATTACAAGATAAAGAAACAGGAAATGATGGTCCATCCAAAAGAAGAGGGTAAAATCCAGAAAATATCGACAAAGAAGACCAGAATGTGGACATACCGGACAAAGACTTAAAAAAAAAAAAAAAAAAAAAAAAAAAAAAAAAAAAAAAAAAAAAAAAAAAAAAAAAAAAAAAAAAAAAAAAAAAAAAAAAAAAAAAAAAAGATCCACGATATGCTCAAGGAGATCAAGGAAAACACAGAGAAAAAAAATAAAGGATACCAAGAAAATGATGAATGAACAATATGAAAATCTAAATAAAGAGAGAGAAATTTAAAAAAAAAAGAATAAAATAAGAATTCAACTAGAGTTGAAGGCCACAATAACTGAAATTTAAAATTCCCTAGAGGGTTTTAACAACAGATTGGAACAGGCAGAAGAAACAAACAGTGAACTCAAAGAGAAGTAAAGTGAAATGAGTCAGGCTGAGAAGCAGAAAGAAAAAAAAATAGAAAAAAGTGAAAATAGCCTAAGAGACCTGTGGGACCCCATCAAGCTACCAATAAGTGCATTATGGAAGTCCCAGAAGAAGAAAGAGAGAAAGGGACAGAAGGAATATTCAAAGAAATAATGGCAGAAAACTGCCCAAACTTAGCAAAAGATGTGAATATGCACATCCAAGAAGCCAAACAAATGCCCAATAGGATAAATGTGAAGAGAAATATGCTCGAACTCATATGGTCAAACTGTCATATGCCGAGGACAGGGAGAGAATTCTGAAAGCTGCAAAAGAAATGCAACATGTTACGTACAAGGGAGTCCCAAAAAGATTAACTGCCAATTTCTCATCAGAAACCATGGGGGCAAGAAGGCAGTGGACAGAATATTTAAAGTGCTGAAAGAAAACAATTTCCAACCAATAATTTTTCATCCAGTGAGCCTGACTTTCAAAAATCAGGGAGAGGTGAAGACATTCCCAGATAAACAAAACAGCTGGGGGAGTTTGTTACCGCCAGACCTGCCCTACAGGCAATGAATGCTAAGGCAGGGCTGAGAGAGAAATTTACAGCTCTAACTGCTCACATTAAAAAAGGAGAAAGATCTAAAATCAGAGACCTAACCTCACAACTGGAGGATCTATATATAGAAGAACAAAATAAACACAAACGGAGCAGAAGGAAGGAAATAACAGAGTGGAGATAAATAAAACAATTAAAAAAAACAAAACAAACAAACGAACAAAAAAACAATAGGGAAACTCAACAAAACCAAAAGTTGGTTTTTAAAAAACAGCAATAAAATTGACAAACCTTTAGCTAGACTGACAAAAGAGAGAAGATATGAACAACTAAATCAGAAATGAAAGGGGAGGTATTACTCTGACCTCACAGAAATGAAAAGGATTATAAGAGGATATAATGAACAATTAAATGCCAAAAAATTAGATAACCGATATGAAATAGACAAATTCCTAGAAACACATAAATTATCTACACTGACTTGAGAATAAATAAAAGATCGGAACAGACCAATAACAAAGAGATGGAATCAGTCAAACATTCCAAGAAGAATTAACACCAATCCTGATCAAACTCTTCCAAAAAATTGAAGAGGGAACACTTTCCAACTCATTCTCTGAGGCAGTATCACCCTAATATCCAAGCCAGATAAAGATACTACAAGAAAAGAAAATTACAGATCAATATTCCTTATGATTAGAGATGCAAAAATCTTTATCAAAATACTAGTAAGCCAAATCTAACAGCACATGAAAAGAATTAAACACCATGATCAAGTGGGATTTATCCCAGCATGCAAGGATGATTCAACACAAGAAAATCAATTAATGTAATTCATCACATAACGTAACACACCACAGTAACAAAATGAAGGAGAAAACCACATGACTACCTGAATTGACTCAGAAAAGGCATTTAACAAAATCCAGCATTCCTTCTTGATAAAAACACTCATAAAACTAATAGAAGGGAACTTCCTCAATATGATAAAGGGCATTTATGAAAAACTCACAGTTCACATCATACTCAATGGTGAAAGACTGAAGGCTTTCCCTCTTGAGATCAGGAACAAACAAGGACGCCCACTGTCACCACTGTTATTCAACGTTATTACCAGAAGGTCTAGCCAGAGCAATTAAGCAAGAGAAAGAACCTAAGGGCTTGCAAATTGGAAACGAAGACGTAAAACTTTCCCTATTTGCAAACAAAATGATCCTATATAGAGAAAAACCCGAAAAAGCTACAACAAAGTTACTAGAGCTAATAAATACAGCAACAAGCAAAAATCAGTAGTGTTTCTAGACACTAGTAATGTACAATCTGAAGTGGAAATTGAGGGAAAAAATTCCATTTACAATAGCAACTAAAATAATCAACACTCTAAGAATAAATTTAACCAAGGATATAAAGGACTTACACATGGATAACTACAAACCATTGCTAACAGAAGCCAAAAAACACCTGAATAAATGGAAGGACATTCTGTGCTCATGGATTGGAAGACTAAATATTGTCAAGCTGTCAATCCCACCCAAAACGAGTTACAGATTCAATGCAGTCCCAATCAAAATTCTAAGAGCCTAATTTGCAGCAAAGGAAAAACCAATCATAATATTTATTTGGAAGGGCAAGGAGCCCCAAATAGGCAAACCATTTTGAAAAAGAAGAACAAAGTTGGAGGACTCATACTTCTGACCTTAAAACTTACTACAGGAGAACCTATGATGGCGGCTAGGTGAGACAAAGCAAGGAGACACCTCCGTGAAAAACAATGAATAAAAACCAGAAAGTGACCCAGAACGTCACCTCCAAAGTAGCACCAGCTGGACAAGGTCTGCTAAAGCCACAGGGAACGTCCATCTGGCGAAACTAGAAGTCTGCATTCTGAAACGAGTGAGTGAGTCTGATTA
>PVKY010000295.1:0-56283 GCA_004027775.1 Bradypus variegatus | reverse complement strand
CCTCAGGGTGGGGAAGGACCTTAGAATTCCCCCTCTCCAGCCACCCTGCAAATGACCTCAATGCCGTCTTCAGAAGGACTTGAGGAATTTGAATTTAGTTAATGCAGAGTTTCATAGAAGAGAAAGAGGAGAGAATAAATTTGGGGGTGGAACAGCCCCGTAGCAGATGCTGTTTGTGCCCCGTTGCTGGGCTGGTGCACTCGGCCCCCAGCTGCTGCGAGTAGAGGCTCTTAGGGGCTCACACCTGCAGCCGACTCCAGAGCCCGGGCCTTATCCCAGGGCGGTCTCCTCACCCAGGTAAGCCTCATCCCCACTCCATAGTTAGTGGTCAGTCACTGCCCGATGCTGGAGTATAAAAGCCCTGCTCCTTTGTCTCAAGGTGTAACAAATTCTTGGTGTGCTTCATGCTCCAGAGCTCCCCATGATATTGGGCTGAGGCTAGACGTCCCCTGATCCCACATCCTGGCCCGGCTTCCTCCTCTGCCTTGTTCTGCTTCCCTCACTCACGGGTTCCTCACGAGGGGACTCCCCAGTCAGTGACAGGAATCCCAGCCTCCTGCTCTGCTTCTAGGGAACCTGACTTAGACAAGCCCCGAGAGGGCCTTTGCAGAGAAAGACTGAGAAGGAAGTAGGGGAAGAAGTGGGCTTGTGTCTGAGGCCAAACTCTGCACCCTTGTAATTCAGCCCAGGGCTCTGCCGCCTCGTGGGCCGTATGCAAGAGACAATGCAGACAGAGCCCAGCTCCTCGAGGGCAGAAGCCTGGACCAGAGCTGGTGTCTGCCCCTTTGTCCTCCCGGCTCTCCTGGCCTCCCCCACCCCTTGTTTCTCTCCAGGGAAATGAGTAAATCCTCTCCAAGGCCCAAAACATTTTCCTGGAAAGCTGTAAATCCAAAAATCAATTGGTCTCCATGTCACCAGATTACAAGGGTGGGTAGCCCTCTCCCCACCCTCCCAGAACATTTAGGCGCACAGATGCACACAGTGTTATGTGGCAAGGGCCTTGGGAGACGTGATGCCCCTTTTACAGTTTAATTTGGACTATATTCTGTATCCCAGCCTCTCCCCTCCCATTGTAATTGTGATAATTATGGCCTGTTTTATTCTCCTCCAAACTATTTCCATAGCTGGGTAGTCAGAAATGGGAGCTGCATGGAGGCTTTCCCTGCCCCCCAGGCCCCTCTCTCAGGGCTGGTCTCCCCAGAAGCAGTAGACTGGAGTCAGGGGGGGATGGCGGTCCTGGGACAGACCTTGCCAGGTCTTCTGGTGAAAACACCTGGTTTCTGTCCTCTAACAATTATAATGACATCTCAGCTTTATTGTGTTCTCTATGACAGACTCTATGCTAATTGCTTTACAAACACTACCTAATTTTATCCTCAGCGCATACCCATAACGCAGGCATCATCCCCTTCTTTATGGATGAGAATACTGAGGCTTAGAAAGGTTGGGTGGTTTGCTCTGGGTCACACAGCAAGTAGCAGAGGCAGGATCCGACCTCAGGGCTGATGCCACAGCCGGTGCCCTTAGCCAGCCTGCTTCCTGTCTCCTTCCAGAGCTGCTGCTGAGATGGGCTCACCTAGATAGGAAGGTAAGGAGGCTTGGTGATCACTCCAGACTGAGGGATACAGAGAAGGGACATTGCCCACAGCTTCACCTCATGTCCCATATCCAAGGCTGAGTCCAGGTCTGTTCCTCTCCGACCACCCAGAGTTTCCACCCTCTGAACCATCCCAACTGGGTTCTAGATCTCTTCTTCACCTCTCCTGGTCTGTATGCCTGCTGCTGATCAGAACCCTGGATAATAATTCTCCACCCCAGCCTCATCAATGAGAGCTCCCAGCTCTGCTCCCATCCTGCTTCACACCCCACACATCAGCTCTTGGGTCCTCCCAGTCTTCCTGGAGTCCACAGGTATTTATATTTCTAGGGTAAGTGAGTTGCTCACTGCTGTGGGACCTGGAGTCACTGGCTCCTTCTGCTTCTCGATGTCAGCAGCCATGGAGAAAGTCACAGCTCATTAGCTGTGCCAACGGCGGGGGTGGCAGAGAGCAGCGAGGCAGATAATCCAAGGTGGTGGGGAATGTAGAAATCATCTCTATTTGACTGTGGAAGGTATTTTTGGACCTACAGTTGAATGTGGGTGGGTATGATGTGCTGGGAATTCACAACATTTCAAACCAAATGCTGAAGCTAAACCAGCAGGACCTGACTACTGGTTTTGGGAATTAGAAAATGGTCCACCCTGTTCCATTTCCTGCTGTGCCTGGTAGCTCAGTGTCTCAGCCTGATGTTCAGGAAAAGGTGAGGCAGAGTTGTTGCCTCTATGGAATCAGATGCAAACCTTCCCCTGACTTAGAGCCCAGGCTGCAAACTCCTATACCGATAGGGACTAGGTCATGAAGGAAGTGACACCAGCTCATATAACACAAAAGAGAGAGGAAAGTGAAGGCTGGAAGCACCTTCAGAAGGGCATGGCCACCCTCAGGGATAGCTGCTGCTCAGCTCCAGCTGATGGCAGGAGCCAAAAAAAAATACATCTGGGAAAGAATTTGGCCCACTAGCAACAGGCTTGCAATCTCCAGTGGTTCCCAAACTTCAGCTTGTATCCCAACCATTGCAGGTCTTGTTAAAATGATTGTTGGGATCTACGTCCAGATTTCTGATTCAGGGGATCTGAGTTGGGGCACAAGAACTTGCATATTTCCATTAAGTTCCCAGATGATGCTGACACTGATGGTCCATCACTGCTATGGCTGAATAGCTATAATTGGGGTAATTTTGACCTTAAAAGGTTTGTTGCCAGGGAGGGGACCTCATACTTCCTAACCTTTTAATACATGGTATCTATTGAGTAATAAAGAAATGGACTGGTCTTTGTTCCATGTTCCCAGAGCTTCCTATGATAGCAGTCTTTGTTATTTATGGTAGGAGTTTATGGTAATAAGATGGCTTAGGGTGGAGGACCACACAGGTAGTACGTACCCCTTCACCATGGAAGGGAGTGGCCATACCAGTGAGGGGTGCTGGTCACACCAGAAAGACCAGCCACGTGATTAGGGGTTTGGGGCTTTGGGCCAGTCATTTCAGTGTGAGATGGAGCCAACCACGTGGGCACTGCCTTAGTCAACCATGCCTGTGAATGGAAACCCCAATAAAAACTCTGGACACCAAAGCTCAGGAGGGCTTCCCTAGTTGTTAATACACATCAGTGTGATGGGAGGATGACCCGTCCATGGGGAGAGGACTTGGAGGCTTGGTGGGACCCTCCCAGACCTCACCTTATGTCTCTCTTCTTATTTGTATCCTTTTCACCATAATAAAATGTAATTGTTAAGTAGAGTCCTTTCCTGAGTTCTGTCAGTCATTCTAGTGAATTATTGACCCTGAGGGGGTGACAGGAAACGCTGAATTTGTAGCCAGTTGGGCAGACATGCAGGTGGCCTGGGAACCCCTGAACCTTGGCTGATGTCTGAAGTCAGGGCAGTTCGTGGAGACTGAGCCCTTGCCCTGTGCAGTCTGACCTCACTCCAGGTAGTTGGAGTCAGAAGTTACTGCAGTTGGTATCAGAAGATATTACACTTGCCTTTTTCTTGGTCAACTCATGAGGTCATTATGCCCTTAAGAAGCTGAAAGTCATATGTACTCTGAAGAAAGGATGGCCACTCACATTTATTAAATATGGAATATGTATTGGAAGCTTTCAGACAAGATCTCATCTAATCATCACGACATTTCCTGCAAGGCAGACATTATTGCCCTCATTTTACAGCTGAGGACCTAAGGCACAGAGCTGTTCCTTGGCTTACCCAAGGTCACACAGCTAGTGAGAGTCCTGGGACTGAAATCCCTATCAGCCTATCTCCAATGCCCTTGCTTTTCCCAAGCCATCACACTTCCCAGAAAAATAGGGCCCCTCTCCAAAATCAGCCCTCTTGCTAGGGGTTGAACAGAATTGCCTAGTCTTCAGGGCCCTCTAAGTCTGTCCATCAGGGGCAACTCTCATAGGAGGAGTTGGGTCAAGTGCCAGGAGACCTGGAGAGGGGAGAGTTACAGGTGTCTTTGCCTCCATATAAGCCCTGGTCCCTAAGCCCTGTCCCTGGTCCCTAAAATCCCCAGAAGACAGTCTGGGCTGATTCCAGGGGCGGCATGGGACCCTTGGAACACAATGCCTGAGGAAGCTGCTCCCAAACAAAGTGCCTTAGTCTTGGGGAATACATCAGAGCAGGATGGGGGCATTATCCAGTAAATGCCTGTGAACAACTAAGGGCAAGAACCAGGTCTGGTTTGCACAGTGCTACATCCCCAGCTCCTAACCCAACACCTAACCTGTAGCTGACACTGAATTATTTGTTGAGAGAATGACTGAATGGTGGAACAAACGGTAGTGAATCTTTGCTCTTAGCCAAAGGGACTTTGGATAACATTCCCACTCACAGTTGAAAGTTTAGACATCGTAAAGCATCCAGCCTTGAAAAGGAAGATAAGGCAGGTGATAATTCTGCTCAAGGTAATGGGAAATATTTTCTGAATCCGTCATGGGCCAGGGAGCAAAGATATCAGCAGGTCTGCCAAGAGTTAGCAGGAATAGGATCTTATTCACCTCTGGATCCCTGGCCCCTGTGTTTGTTGAATGAATTGAATGTGAGCCTCCCACCCCAAAGGCCCACTGGGAAGGTGATCACACACACTGTGTGGTGGGTGCTGTGTGGTGGCAGGGTGCCTCTGCAGAGGAAGGCTTCCCCAAGTCTTTCAAGAAGGAGCCTGGGTCATGTGGGAAGAGCAAGGACTCAGTGGAAGAAACGGTGCCAGCCCTGCTCCACCCTCAAACTAGTCAACAAACACAGTCCCTATGGGAATAGCATTTTTTAAAAAATTGTGATTACATATAAAACTTGTCATTATAACCATTTTTAAATGTATAATTCAATGGCATTAATTCCTTTTACAGTGCTGTACTACCATCACCACCTTCCACTACTAAAACTTTTTCATCACCCAAAACAGAAATTCTGCAAACATTAAGCACTGACTCCCTGTTCCCCACCCCACCCCACCTCCAGCTCCTGGTAACCTCTAATCTACTCTCTGTCACTTTGATATTTCATACAAGGGGAATCATGTTTTCAAGATTCATCCATGTTGTCACGTTATCAGAACTTCATTCCTTTTTGTAGCTGAATAATATTCTGCTGTGTGGATATACCACATTTTGTTTATGTATTCAGTTGTCGGTGGACATTTGGGTTGTTTGCACCTTTTGGCTGGTGTGAATAATGCTGCTGTGAACATCAGGGTACAAAAGCCTGTCGAGTTCCTGTTTTCAATTCATTTGGGTATATACCTAAGAGTGGAATTGCTGGGTCATATGGTATTTCTAAGTTTGACTTTTTGAAGAACTGCCAAACTGTTTCCACAGTGGCTGCACCATTTTACATTCCCATGGGCAGTACAGGAAAGTTCCAATTTCTCCACATCCTCGCAAACACTTACTTTCCTTTTTTAACAACAGCCATCCTGATCTTCGGGCCCTGCTGTCTCCCTCCCTGAGCCCAGCTTCCTTGTCTTTAAAAGAGGGATAATAACAATATTGATAACAATGACAACATAGCAACTACCACTCCCAGACTGGTTGGGAAGATGACATGCTGGTGGAAATGGCTGCACGGTGAGTCGAGTAACTGCTCAACAAATGCTGTTGACTGAGTGAATTCACTAATAGCACCACCATGCCTTGGCCACTTCTCCACTCTGGATAGGTTTGAGAAGAGTTCCTCCAGTGTCTAAACTGCCCTCCTCCTACTGCAACTTAAACCCTGTTACTTCACTGTCCACAGTGACAGGGAAAAGGTCAGCAGTTGGGGGAAACTTTCTCTAATTCTGGTTCTCCCCTGCCTTGCTGCAACGAGCAGTAACAGACTTTTGGAGTAATAATGCATTTATGTTGTGGAGAGTGTGTGTTGATTTAACTTGTGCTAAGTCCATATCAACATAACTGCAAGCTGCACAGGAACATATGTGGTTCCGCTGCCCACGTGAGCAGCATGCCAGCCCTTTTGCCTGCCACCCAGCACACTGGGGATCTGTTCTCTTCATCCAGTATGTGTGTTCAGAACACAGCCTGGACCAGTTATTCCCAGAATTTGAATCAACTAAAATTGTTCTTGGATTATACGCTGTTTTTCATTATCTGAGCCGTACTGCACCTTATTCTTATGGATATCTGAGAATTAACTCTTTATTTGACCCACTAGCTCCAGATGATCCCACTAATGCTATTGGGCAAACAGGTCCAGCAATGAGGAGAGAGAGAGGCCCATGTGGGTTGTTGAGAGTGGTTATGCGGGCAGGGTTCAGCAGAGGTGACTTGACAGAAGGGTTAGTGTCAGGGATCGGGCATAACCCCTCCCTCTGACAGGTCCTTTCTGCTTTTAACAACCAGGATCCCATCAGATCCCCCTGTGAAGTCTGCAGGCAGCTTGCCTCTCCTCCCATTGAACAGGTGAGAAGACAGAGGCCATGAGAGGTTAAATGGCTCGACTAAATCCCAGATCGGGTGCTTGGAAGTTAACCCAGATCTGCTCCCTCCCCCTGCACCCTCTCCTGTCCCTGAACACCCCCTTATTTTCCTCAGGTAGGCCTAGGTGGGAGCCCAGGCCCACACTGGACAAGGCCCTGAGCAGCTTGACACTGAGAGACCCCAGCTGATCAGTGATAGGTAATTCAGTGTCTACATACCTTTGGAAATCTGGGAGTTACCAATGACTGGATCCCAAGGTTCCCATGAAAATCATTCTTAATACCCTCCTTGGGGAGTAAACAGTATCCAGGCTGGGGCCAGAAAGAGAGACCCTGGATTCTCACCCCAGTCAGGGTCCCTGGCTCCCCTGCCTCCAGCCTGTGTTCAGGCCACGTTCACATCCATCCCAGCTTCCTAGTCAGGGGTGCCAAGCAGGCACCTGAGATGGGCCAGCCAACGAGATGCAACCAGCAACCTCGACTCACTTGCACTCACCTTGACACCAAGGTGAGTACGGCAGAGCTTAGCAGGCTGTGGAAGGTGCTGCCCCTTTCCCTTTTGGGAGAGGAAAAACAAAAAGGAATGGGGAGCGAATAGCAGAGGAGGAGGGAAGGGATGTGATATGCAAAAGGACTGGAAGAAAACAAAGAAAAGTGAAAAAGTTCACCTGTTCAGGTTGTGAAATGCAGGAAGGTTTTTTTTCCCCCTTTGGTTTATGTTATTGCTGTCTGATGGTGTTGGTACAATAAATAAAACAGTGAATGGGTAAGTGTCTGGAGTCTGTGTTGGAGTTGGATGATGCTGCAAACTCGGCAGGTGGCAGATTCCCAGGGAGGCTAGACAGTGTGGAGCCCAAAATAGAAAGGCAGAGGGGTGCGGTGAGTGGGTGTGGGAGGGGAAGGTGAGGAGGGGGCTGCAGAAGCGCAGGAAGCATTTTCTCCCTTTTCTTAATTCCCTCCAGGGTTTTCTTCTGGAGGGTGGAGAGTTTTCTTCACCTGTCTCAGTTCCTGGTGATCGAGTCCTGCCAGCTCAGATTCCTGAACTTCCAGAACGTGGTTGTGTCCCAACCAGTGGGGGCAAGGCCATGGGCTGGCTGGGCACGGGCCGCCACCCCTGCACATACCCCATCAGCTCTCAGCTCCATCTGGAGGCCAAACGGTTGGCTGAGGGAAGCCGGGGGTAAGAGCTCAGGCACACCAGCCCCCATCTGCTCCCGACATGCGCTGCAGCCCAAGAGGGAGACACCTGTGAGGAGGGGAGGCTGGGAGAGAGGACCGGGCCCAGCACAGCCTCGCAGTCCAGCCCGGCAAGAAGCCTTTCCTGGACCTGCCCCCGCCCCCTTCCCCTGCCGGGCGAGCCCCCTCTCTCCTCCCCAGCCTAGCCATAGATGAGTGTGAGTGAAGGCCAGGCCTGGGGCTGGTTCCTCAAGGCTGTACCTCTCCCCCACGGCCTCAAACACATCCTCCAAACAAGCAAATGAGCACATGGCACAGGCACTGAGGTGCGCTCACACGGCTCTCAGACATCTGAGGTCCTTCTCCTGCAGGTGTCATGACACAGCCTTCTGCTGCCCCAGCCCCTGGCACCCTCTGGTTTGGGTGTATGGGGAGGGGCGGATCCTGGGTGCAACGACTCTCAGGTGGACAGTTTCTAGGAGGTGGGCAGGCCATGGTGGGAGGCAGAACAGAGAGCTTCAGCCCTGAGCCAGGGGATGGGAGGAGAAGAGGGGTCTTTAAGAGAAGTACAGTGAGCTCTTTCTGATCCCGTATAAAAGCAGGCTTTCTTAGAGACAGAAAGTTGGTCAAGATCTGACAAAGCCCTTCCAATGCTTAATGAATGTCTCTCTTTAAACCTGCCCATTGGTGCCAAAGCCCCTTCAGCTTTGCATTCACGGAGCCCAGTTATAATAAAAATAACAGTAACAGGCTTAGTCTTTGCAGGCATTTTTCTATAAGCACTTTATTACTCACCCTTTGGGCCCTGTCCATCCCTCTGACACTCCCCTCCCCAGCTGCTCTCCTTTTCCATAACGGAACAGCCTGGGTATAGAATGGCTGTGGAAGGGACCATTAGAGGAGCCTCTGAAATGCGGTAATCTGGGGAGGGTGCCTGAAGTGTCCTCTGCTCAGGCCCCAAGGACAGCAGGGACATGGAAGGAAATGGGAAGCAATGTCATTTTTCTCCTAGAAGCTTTACTCAAGTGCCTGCAGGTGTGGCCTGCAGACAGTTGTGAGGACTGCTGGGTGAGGACGGACTGGAGAGCGGGCACTGGGCCTGGGGTGGGGGTGGGCGGAGGCACAGCTGAGCCCTGGCCTGGGGGGGACAGAGTGATGGAGGCTCCAGCCCAGCTGCGTCTCTCTTGGCTCAGGCCGCAGCCTCGGCAGGGGAAGGACGATGAGCCCCTGAGCCAGGGGAAGCAAAGTCAGTCTGAGAAAGTGGAGACCAAGGCCGGAGAGACCTACCAGCTTCTGCTCCCCACAGAATCCACCACCCCTGCCTGGTGAGCCTCTGAGCACTTGCCCAAGATGAACAGACCTGGGTTCAAATCCCAGCCTGGGCATTCCTTAAGCTCTCTGAGTCAGTTTCCTCACCTGTAAGACCACGTGGGGGCAGTTGTGAAGATGAAAAAAGATCCTGTTTGCAAAAGCACGTAGCACTGTCTGGTACCTGGGAAGCATTCGACACATGTCAGCCGTTATTTTACCATCATGATCCACCTTATCTTGCAGGCCCTCCACATCTCCCACTCCACATGCTCACAATAGCCTCGCAAGTGCACGTCCTATCTTTCATCTCTCCTCTGCAAACCAACCTACACAGAGTTGCTGGAACAACAGTCTACGGCAACGATTTAGCCACATTATTCGGCTGCTAAAAAATCTCTGCCAGCTCCCCACTGCCCGCCTGCTAAAATCTAAACACCTCGCACAGCAAGGCCCTTTCCATCGGGCACCAACTCCCTTTCCTGCCTCCTCTCTGGTCACCCCCCACCCCACTCCCATCTCCTCATGGCATCCCCAGTCTAACTGCCCACCGTGCACCATGTGCTTCTCCACCTCTGCGCCTTTGCTTCCACTATTCCCTCCACGTAGAATGCCCTCTACTCCAGTGGAAACCTTCCCAACCTTCAAGGCTCAGACAAATGCCAGCTCCGCTGTGAAGCCTATTCTGACCCTTCCGCAGCTAACGGCTTCCTCTGCCGACAGACGCCATGCATGGTTTATACTGCCCCCAGCCCTCACCTTCCTCACGTTGGGCTGTGTGTGTGCAGGCAGTGCTTCTCAACAGATAGCAACAGCAAAATTCTCAGCCCCCAACCCAGACCTACTGTGGTTTAACCAGCCCTCCTGGCACCTTGGTGCACACTCAAGTTTGAGAACCTCTGGTGCAGGGTGCAGCCACTGGTAGGCAGAGCCCTGGCTGCACAGACTGACACCTGGGCCTCACCTGCAGAGATTGTGATTTAATCAGTCTGGGGTGGGACCTACTCCAAGTTTTTTCCCTCTCAGCATATTATGAATATTTTCAAACGTACAGAGCAATTAAAAGACCATACAGTGAATGCCCATATACCCACCATCTAGATTCTATTATTAACTTTTTGCTCTATTTGCCTTATCACGTATCTATCCATCTATCATCTTGCTACCCTTGCAGTCATCCATCTTATTTTTTGATACATTTCAAAATAAGTTGCAGGCATTGTACGCATCAGCCTGAACACAGAGGGTTTTTAAGACCCTCCAGGTGGTTCCACTGGGCATCCAGGTCTGTTCTGATCCCAGCTGGGAACTGACAGCCTCACGAGCCTGAGCTCCTGCTGTGAAATGGGGATGATGACAACCCTATCCTCACAAGGATGGAATGGGGTCATGCATGAAGCAGCCCTTTGTAAGGGAGCCCTACAATTAACACGAAACAATTCCTGACTCCAGGCTGGAGACAGAAGTGTCCAGAGCTGGCATAGGGTTGCCAGCTGATACACAGGATACCCAGTTAGATTTGAATTTCAGATAAGCAATGAAAGTTTTAAAAATATATTCATTTACTTGTTTGTTTATTGTCTGCCCCCAACAGATGTGTCTTCATGAAGAAAAGACTTGGCAGTATCCTCAAGACTTAGAATGGTGCCTAGCAAGTAATAGACAATAAATATTTGTGTGTAAATGAATGAATGAGCCCTTTCTTTTTCTCTCTGAGTTACTACTTCAACATATAAAATATTAATTTTCACCAGCAAGGCCAGCCCCCTGGAGAAATAATGAAGACAAAGCTACTACCCTCCTACCATCCCATACTTGGTGTATTGTAGCAAAGAACTTGGCTGGTTTTTGTCCCCAGTTCCTGGGAGGTAACCGCTATACCTTTTCTGAATTTATTTTTTTATTCAATTTTATTGAGATATATTCACATACCATGCAGTCATACAAAGCATACATTCAGTTGTTCACAGTACCATTATATAGTTGTGTGTTCATCACCAAAATTAATTTTTGAACATTTTCATTACCACACACATGAAAGTAATAAGAATAAAAATGAAAGTGAAAAAGAACAATTAAAGTTAAAAAGAACACTGGGTGCCTTTGTTTTTTTTTTTGTTTCTTTTTTTTTTGCCCCCATTTTTCTACTCATCCATCCATACACTGGACAAAGGGGAGTGTGATCCATATGGCTTTCCCAATCACATTGTCACCCCTCATAAATTCGAGGGTGACAGCTACATTGTTATACAATCATCTTCAAGATTCAAGTGTTCTGGGCTGTAGTTTGATAGTTTCAGGTATTTACTGCTAGCTATTCCAAGTCATCAGAACCTAAAATGGGTTATCTATACTATGCGTAAGAGTGCCCACCAGAGTGACCTCTCAGCTCCTTTTGGAATCTCTCAGCCACTGAAACTTATTTCACTTCATTTCACATCCCCCTTTTGGTTAAGAAGATGTTCTCCATCCCACGATACCGGGGCTAGATTCCTCCCCAGGAGTCATATTCCACATTGCTGGGGGATTTATACCCCTGGGTGTCAGATCCCACCTGGGGGGGGGCAGTGATTTCACCTGCCAAGTTGGCTTAGCTAGAGAGAGAGGGCCACATCTGAGCAACAAAGAGGCATTCAGGAGGAGACACTGAGGCACAATTATAAGCAGGCCTAGCCTCTCCCTTGCAGCAACAGTGTTCCCAAGGGCAAGTCCTGTGATTGAGGGCTCAGCCCATCAAACCACCAGTCCCCAGTGTCTGTGAGCACATCAGCAACCATTGAGGTGTGGAAGCCCAACTCCCGTGCATTCTCCCCCAGCTCCTCAGGGGCACTCTGCATATTTCTTTCATTGTTTTTTTTTTTAATTAACTATTAACTATATAAAAAAAATTTGAAAACACATACAATAAAAAAAATATTTGAAACAAATAAAAACAAGGGAATAAGAAAAAGGCAACTAACCTAAAATAACTACTTTACTCCCAGCATGTTCCTGCTCTACCCTAAGAAAGTAACCCAATAGAGCAACATTTCTGTGAACTTGTATCTACCATACCCACCAGAAATTAACAAACCGTAGTCATTCCTGGACTTTCCCACAATGTTAAATCTACCCATGATAACTTATCTGTTCTTATTAGGTTATCATTTCCCCTTCACTAATTGCTCTCTATCACTAGGTCCCCTACATTCTACATTATAAACCATTTATTTTACATTTTTCAATGTTCACATTAGTGGCAGCATGTAATATTTCTCTTTTTGTGCCTGGCTTATTTCTCTCAGCATTATGTCTTCAAGGTTCACCTATATTGTCATATGTTTCATGACATCATTCCTTCTTACTGCTGCATAGTATTCTATTGTGTGTATATACCACATTTTCCTTATCCACTCATCTGTTGAAGGGCATTTGGGTTGTTCCCATCTCTTGGCAACTGTGACTAACGCTGCTCTGAACATTGGCATGCGATATCTGTTCATGTCACTGCTTTCAGATCTTCCGGGTACATACCGAGAAGTGCAATCGCTGGATTCAAGGGTAACTCTATATCTAGTTGTCTAAGGAACTGCCAGACTGTCTTCCAGAGTGGCTGAACCATTATACAGTCCCACAACAATGAATAAGAGTTCCAATTTCTCCACATTCTCTACAGCATTTGTAGTTTCCTGTTTGTTTAATGGCAGCCATTCTAATTAGTGTGAGATGGTATCTCGTTGTGGTCTTAATTTGCATCTTTCTAATAGCTAGTGAAGCTGAACATTTTTACATGTGTTTCTTGGCATTTGTATTTCCCCTTCACAGAACTGTCTCTTCATATCTTTTGCCCATTTTATAATTGGGCTGCCTGTACTATTGTCATTGAGTTGTAGGATTTCTGAATATATTTAAGTTAAATATGTCCCAAATATTGCACAAGACATGTTTATACTCAAATATTATTTGTTTCTTATCTGAAATTCAGAATTAACTGGGAAGCCTGTATTTTTTTTAATTCAGTTTGATTGAAATATATTCAATACCCTACAATCATCCACACTATACAATCAATTGTACACAGTACAATCATATAGTTGGGCATTCATCACCACAATCAATTTTTGAAAATTTTCATTACTCAAAAATATATATAAGAATAAGAATAAAAATACAATAAAGAACACCCAAAACATCCTATCACCCCTTTCCCGCTATTATTTATTTAATTTTTGTTCCCATTTTTCTACTCATCTGTCCATACACTGGATAAAGGGAGTGTGAGCCACAAGGTTTTCACAATGACACGGTCACAATGTGTAAGGTACATAGTCATACAGTCGTCTTCAACAATCAAGGCTACTGAGTTGCAGTTCGACAATTCCAGGTATTTCTTCTAGCTATTCCAACACACCAAAAACTAAAAAGGGATATCTATATAGGGTGTAAGAATGCCCTCCAGAGCGACCTCTTGACTCCATTTGAAGTCTCTCAGTCATTGAAACTTTATTTTGTTTAATTTCTCTTCTGCCCTTTTGGTTAAGAAGGCTTTCTCAATCCCACAATGCTGGGTCCAGGCTCAACCCTGGGAGTCATGTCCCACGTTGCCACGTAAGGGGGAGGGAACCCTGTATTTTTATTTGCTAAATCTGGACCCCCTAGGGGTTAAGCCCTGTCCCATAGAGGGCAGCAGGGTTGGGCCCTTGGCCCAGAGAAGAGTCAGGGCTGGGCAGCAGGGACTGCTGCTCTGCCTGGCCAACATCCCTGGCTTGCATGACACCTGCCCAGGTATGATGGCAGGGCCTTGCACACAGTAAGCTAGGGAGTCCCAAATATTAGGACCCAAAAGCATCACTTGGGGGAGCCAGTTAAAAGGCAGATTCCCAGGCTCCAGCCCTGATTCTAATGTGTTAGGTCTGGCATGGTACCCAGGAGCCAGCATTCTAATCAACACTCCAGATGGTCCCAATCTGAGGGCTCCATGGGCCCACTGTGGGAAGCACTGCAGTTGGAACTCAGTAAGTATTTGCTGACTAAAGGGATGTTGAAGGCAAGACTGTGTGTGCAGGAAGGTGTCTGAGGCAGGGCCAGGCCACCCCTGCCAAGACTGAGTCCTGGGAGTTCTGGGGGGAGAGGGGCTGATGGCAAATAGGGAAAAAAAACAACTAGTGCATGCCTCGGGCAGGGATGGACAGCAGTGTTTGCAGCAGGACACTGAGCTGCAGGCAAAGGGGAAGACTTGTGCCCACATCAGCCCTAGCACTAACCAAAAGGGTGAGCCCCCGACCCGAGGGTGCCCCACCACCACCCCCCAGACCCCAGTGCCCCTGCTCCCTCTCCCGGGCCCCAGTGTGCCCCTCTCTGTCCTGTGTGAGTCGGGGGACGAGCTCAGCCTCCCACAGATGAGATCATGGCTCAGGAATCTGTGTGCAGTCGGTTGCCCCTGAAAAGAACTGCTCACTCAGCTGGGAAGGCAGAAGCTGAGGGTTCACAGGCAGGCTGGGGAGGCGGGGCACAGGGCTGCGAGGGCCTGCAAGGCATCCCGAACACCTGCCAGCAAGGGTTGCTTCCTTTTCTCCAGAAAGGAAGAAAATCGATGCAGGGCAGTAGACACCCATTATGACACAGCTTGTTTTTTAATGGACTCCCGCATACCATGGATCAAAGCTATGGACCTGAAAACCTAGCAGCTAAGTAGGCAGAAGCCTGAGAGTGGAGGACTGAGGCCAGAAAGAGAAGCTCGTGTGTGGTTAGCCCTGTGCCCCCCCACCAGCATTTGAAACCATCTCAGTGGGAGGTAGGGTGGGGGAGTGGAGGCCTCAGCCAGGCCGCCCAGGGCAGGAGCTCTGCAAGGGCTTCTTCAGGGGCAGAGGCAAGGAGAACAGACTTTGCAAGACTCACTCAGCCTTAGTGGAGTCAGTAGGTGCTCAGTGAATGTGTGTTCAGTTGGACCAGGCAAAATGGGAGGAGAGGAGGCTGGGCTGATCCTTCTTTCAGGCCCCTTGGGCCCTGGGTCGTGCAGCTCTGGCTGCTCCATGTCTGCCCCTTCCGTGTGACCTCAAACACCACCGTGCTCCTACAACCTAGGCCTCCTGCCCAGGTCCCATTTGGCTTTCTTCAGCCAGCCCTGGGATTGCACAGCAGGTGGGAAGGGGGTTCAGAGAGGGAGATGTGGGGTGCAAAGACTGATTCAAAAGGAAAGGATAAAGGACTGGGGCTCTACAGCCTGGAAGACAAACAAGAATACAAATGGGGATGGGAGTGGTGGGTAAGAATCAAAATGTTAAGGTCTCTAAAGGGCTATTACCCAGAGAGGATGAAAGAGGTGCCCAGAGAGCAAGACAAAGTGACCATGAACTGTGCAGGGAACACACTGAAGGGAAAAATCAGAACCAAACTATGGAGCGGACCCAGCCCACCTGTCTCTAGGAGCACTCGGGGGCTCTCCAGGACACGCTGCTCCATCTGACAGGACCGCAGAAGCCACCTCACATCCCCACCTCCCCTGACCACCACTGTGGCCTGTCGCCCATGATTCTTTCCTTTCCCTGAGTCTATTCCTATGTTTACCTTATGCCACCCCTGGGGGTTACAAGGTCCAGAGGAATTTACTACCTGCTGTGTAAATAGTGCTCACTTTCATTCGGGCCAAAGCTGCCTCTTGCCAGCTTCAGGGGCTGCCCCTCCCTCGCTCTGATCTCAGGGACCTGGAGACCAGGTGCACACGTCACCCCCGTCATAGCCTTTACCATCGGGATGCCCCCTTCCCTTTGCCTTCCTGCACTGGAGTCCTGGTAGATGTTTAGTCTCACCTCATAAAGACAATCCCTTCAAGAAGGAACAACGGCCATAAATCTGCTTTTGCGGAGATTAGAACCAAATGCCATGTTGTTTTCAACACCCTCGCGTAACACCTGGCTGTCTGGCTGGCCATTTTGGCCAAGTGAGCGCATGGGCCAAAGCCCTCAGGGTAGCACATCCAACAGCTCCTTGAACAGATTTGCCAGGTTATGTCAGACCATTGGCAACTCCCAACTTATAGATATGATTTAACTTATTTTTCCCAAAGTGTATGGTCTTACATATTCAGGGTAAAGTGAAGCTGACACTTTTTGGGCCATACTCAACGGTTGGCCTGACATTTCCTCACCTGAGAACTTTGCTGACTTTCCTCATCCCAAGAAGAGTCATATCCCTTCTGTTTAGTTTTTAAATAATCTCTCGTGTCCCAGAATTAGTCCTTATTGGAAAGATCCAGAAGTATCTTCCTGTCCCCAGGGGTGTGGGATACTGGAAGGGGAGTGATGGGTGCATCTCTGCTTCCCTGGAGAGCTTCAAGACCAGGGGCAAGCAGGGCTCTTCCCAGAGGCAGGGCAATGGCCCAAATGATTTTTTTTAAGGACTGTCAACAGGCAGCACTTTGGGGACATGGCAAAGAAGGAATGGATGCAGTTAATGGAGTGCACCCATTGCGGATGTGAGCACACACTTGACTCTTGCAGACCTGTGTGTGTAAATACACATGTGCATGCACACACTCCTCCTTAAGGCCTTCACGAATCCCAGACGGCTGCCCTCCCTCCTTTAGAAACACTTCTCCATCCTCTCTGCGCATAAGATGCCTGATCAACAAGGTAGGTCCCAGCCCCCATGGGGATTCCTAATGGGCCTCATTCAACAGGTGATTCGGAGGCAGGCATCGTGCACCACACTTTGGGATTCGTGTGGTCGTACGGGCTGCTCCGTTTGCAACAAGGAAAAGATGTATCCCAAGCATTGGCTGCGAAGTGCTGAGGGGAGCCTGCATTTGACAACTTCTCATGAAAACCAACTGGCAAGGGCCCAGTTGGGAAATGAGGTCACCACACTCCCAAGGGGATGCTTGTCCTATGAGAGCCTCTAACTTCCTACACCCTTTGCATGGGAGGTCCCCACTCTTCTCTACTCAGCTCATCTCTGGACAGCGCACAACAATGGCAAGGCTGTGTGCTAGGCCGTGCATGGAGCAGACACGAAGCAAAACATCCCCTGGGCATGTCTGAGCCAGAAGGAGACAAGAACACCCACGGCTGTTACACAAGGCAGAGCTTGACCTGAACTGGGAGGGAGGAACCTGGTGCCAGTGGTTTTCTGAGAAGCGGAAAGTATTTTGGGAGCAGGGAAGTCTTCCCAGAGAGGTGGCACTTGAAGGCAACAGAACTCTGAAGGGTAGATTCAGGAGAAGCAGCAGGACTCAATTCCAGAAACAGAGGAAGGCGAGCGAGGTATGGGTTTGGGAGGCAGCCAGCATGCAGTGTGAAGGGGATGGACGGGGATGGACTGCAAGGCACAGAATCAGAATTCTCGGTACAATTCCGAGCGCTTTGCATTGAGCCACGTGACCATGGCACGCCAGCAGCAGGAGCACACGGCAGGGGCGATGGGAGCTGGGACCACACCGTGGAGGCTTAGAATGCCCCCAATTCAGGGAGAAGCTGGGAGCCATTAAGAATTTTAAAGCAGAGCCTCACAGTCCTCTTCTTAGCCACAGGCTGGGCCTGGGGTATCCCCTAACTCTTTGCTCCTCCCAGGAGCAGAGGAGCAGCAGCCGGCCAGCCTGACACCTCCATCCCTTCTCCTTTTCTCCCTTCAGGGATTTCCTCCGCTGAGTGCATAATCCCTGGAAAAGGGTTTCCTCTGGCTCCCGGGAGGACTAGCGGTCTCCTCCCAGCACCTGTTCACAAAATCGGGAAATGTGAACTCTAAATAACTTATAAACATGTTAAATAAGACTTGGTTCTAGCCTTGATCCCTGGGGAGCACGCTGCTAATACTTCCCTCATTTAAAATCAGCCTGAGCCAGACATCATTA
Source organism: Bradypus variegatus (assembly GCA_004027775.1). Taxonomy (NCBI): domain Eukaryota; kingdom Metazoa; phylum Chordata; class Mammalia; order Pilosa; family Bradypodidae; genus Bradypus; species Bradypus variegatus. Next base: position 38,456 of record PVKY010000295.1, on the reverse strand, counting down.
GGAAGGGAAATCTCCTTCTCTCTCTTTTAAAAATCATGTGGCTTAAATGGTTTGGGATTATTTGCTGCTTTGAATCACTCCTGCCACTGCTCCTCCCATGATGAGGATAATTAAGAATTGACTATGGTTGGCAAAACGCGTTCGACGGCCAACTTTTTATTTGGTTTTTCAAGTGCCCCAGCCTTCCCCGGCCGCCCAGCCTTCCCTTTCTTGTCACTGCAGCAGTGCGGCACAGGTCCCCCAGGGCTCCCCCCCACCTGGGGCTGCTGCCCGTAAACAGACTCGGGGGCCCATGGAAACCACACACTGAATGGGGGGAAGCAGGGAGGCCATTCACTTTCCTCTCATTCCACTGCCCCATTTCCTCCAGGCACTTTGCCTGCAGTCCCTCAGGCCCAGGGCCAAAGGGTGTTTGCAGGGCTGCCCTGGTCACCCGGGAATGGGCTGGGCTCAGGTCCCAGGCCTGTCCACCAGCTGGTCATTTTCTTTTGAGAGTCACTCTCCCGGACAGGCTGAGGCAGGATTAGGGGCTTTAGGATGAATGTGCCTCTTATCCTGGAAGGGGCACTGTGGTGGGCTGGAGCTATATGTACTCCAGAAAAACATGTTCTTAAACTCAAACCATTCCTGTGGGTGTCAACCCATTGTAAGCAGGATCTTTTAGGCTACTTTAGTTAAGGTGTGAACCAGCCCAATCAGGATGGGTCCTAATTCTATTACTGGAGTCCTTTATAAGCAGAATGAAATTCAAACACAGAGAGAGAAAGCTATGGGAAACGAGAAGCTGAAGGTCAACAGAACCCAGAAGAGAAGGGAGAGGTCAGAAGAGGCCGCCATGTGCATTGCCATGTCACAGAGGAGCCCAGGACCACGGATCACTGACAGCCGGCCCCAGAACGCCAGTCTTCAGGAAGAAAGCATCGCCTTGATGACACCTTGATTTGGACTTTTTCCCAGCCTCAAAACCATGAGCTAATAAGTGCCCATTGTTTAAGCCAACTCATTGCATGGTATTTGCTAGAGCAGCTGAGGAATCTACAACAGGCACAAGAGGGGACAGGCCTCCTAGTCTGGCCGGTCAGGACTGCTATGGGATGCGGTGATTTCTAGCCCCCATCTACCTGCCGCAGAGGATCCTCAATCTCCAGCCAGCCTCATCTTTGAGGGCAGCCCCCCCAGGCCACTGATCTTTAAGGGCAGTCTCATTTACTTCCCAGCCTCCACCAGAATACATCTGACGTCAGCTCAAGAATATGCTGTTGTGTTGTTTTTCTGTCTCCAGAATACCGGTTTCTAGTATTCTTTCTACTGCCTAAGTTAAATCTTCTCTGCAGCAGGTTTGATGCATATTGGGTTGTTCTGGGCTAAGGAAGCTGAAGCCCCACCTCCTTCCTATCACAAATCATCAGAGTATTAAAAGAATCAGTGAATTTGCATCATCATTCAGGTCCCCTTCCCTATAGGGCACATTTTTGGGGTTATTCACCTCACCTTCCTTAGCATCTCCTCCAGGGTTAGATGGTTAGACAAATCCCGGTCACACCTGTTTCAAAGGACGCTTTCATGCAAAGGTGCTGCTGGAGCACTTACAGGGACAGAGAGCTGGGACTTTCTCCAGCTTCCAGGACAGCTTATCTGACTGTTTTGTGCTCACTTACTAATAAATATCTGTAAAGGACAGAATTTGACATGAAACTGCCTTTGTGGTGAGGTGGGAAGAAGGCCTATAGTCCTTACCTATCCCTAAAGGTTGGAGGCCACTGATATTTACCAAAAAAGAAGCAAAAAATCAGGCAGGAGTAGGATGGCCAGGATCAGTTCACCACAGCGTAGCACATAGTAATTGCTCAATAAACATCAGCTATTACAACTCTCTCCATCACTGCTGCTGTGAAGGGGGAGGGAAGGTAAGTGGCAGGGAACATTGTAGCCTGGGTAGGGAAAAGAGGAAGGAGGAGGGAATAGTAAGGGTGGGTAACCCCCAGAGCTTGTCTTTTATTAAGAAATTAATTCATCAGCCTCCTAACTGGCCCTGCTGCAGAGGGACAAATAAACAAACAGCTGGCAAGGCTGATAGAGGCACCCTTCACGTTCCTACAAATTTTTCTAGAGAAAATAATCCTCCAATCAGCCTTTCCTCAGCTCCCACTCCCTGCCACCTCCCCCCACCCCCCAAGTGGCTCCCCATAGGCTCATTCACACGGGGTCACCCCAGGGACTAGAAGCTACAGATATGGACCCAAAAGCCCAGGTTGGCCTTCGCCTCAGGTCTGTCTGCCCAACTCCCCCAGTACCCCCACAGCTAACGAAGATGCTCAGCGAAGTGCTCGGAGATCACCCAAAGACTGTTACACCTGTTATGGCTACGGGGGGATAGACTCAAGGTCAGGCCAGGGTCTGGGTTTGCCACTAAAGTCCTCTCTCTCATGTCACTTCATTGGCTGGGGCCGCCAGTCTGTCCACAGCTTCAGTTTAGGTCTCTCCCTCTCTTACACTCTCAGTCTCTGATGCTCCAACCAGAAGCCATGGCAGAATTCTGGGCACATCATAAGTGTTTTTCTTTAAGAATAATGATAAAGGAAGCTACAGATGAGGAAAGAGGAAGGTAGATTTTACTCCAAATTTGTCCAACACAGGAGATTCCCCAGGGACAAGACTGTCAATGTGAAGGCCCAGGGAAAAACACAAAGGGGAAAAAATATGTTCCCCCCTCTTTTGGGTCCCAAGGACTTGTTAGAAATAGAGGATACATTTCTGGATTCTGAAACTTTCTAGAATGAATAAAGTGTTTAGGATAGTGTGTTTTCACGCTCCCAAACTGTTTTTCAAAATTATGCAATATGACATTAGGTTAAACAAAACACATCAATCTTTTCATCTGCAGATAATGGTGCACCTTGCTTGACATTCCTTTCTAAATGATCTACAGAAAAATCAATTTTCTTGGGAATCCAAGTACATTTCTACTTGTAAGTACAGAGGAAAGTAAAATAAATTACTTTCATGAAAAATGGGAAAGATTTTACCCTCAATAATTCGAGTTTTTATGAAAGTACTAGATCTGGGGTGCAGTGACAGATCTGTGGACTGGTGATGTTGAACGGCCACAGCATTTGACAGATGACCCCTCGAAATCCCCCCAAAATAAAATATGCCCAGCTGCTCAGGACATGGAAGGTCCTAGCGTCTTTCAGATGTTGCCAACAATCAGGCATCTTCGGGGGGTTGGGACTGGAGGCGGGGGTCTCCCACCAAATCGCATACCAATATAGTAGCTGTGCCATGTATGGCTCCCGCTTGTCCCCTCATCTCCTAAGGCAAGTGAAGGAAATGGAGCCATATTTGAAAAAACAAGGACAAATCATGAAATAAATTAACATGTGAAAAGGGAGAGAAGCTTGTCTCAACCTAAGCAAATCCTGTGTTTTCAGGACTCTGGGAAGATGATAAAAACGAAGCGTTGGAAGAATCAAAAATGACTTAAGGTGATGGTTCAGAGAATGAGGCTGATTAGATAAAGTTCTGTGCAAATTGTATTCAATGAGATTTAAAGGTTTCCCTCTCCTTTCTTTCCACAATTTCTTTTCTGAAAATAAGTGCTTTTCTGTTTCTCGCCAACACCAAGTCCAGAAAACACAATACTACCCTTTGTCTTACTCTAAGTGTACTGTAGATGGATCCTTCTGTTCAAGGGTTTGCTTACTTCTTAAAAACTGTCAAAAGGAGGGATGCTAGACTCCTGAAAGTGCAGGCACTTCTGTAATGGGAAGCATGGAGTTATTAGCAGAAGGAGATGAAACATGCAATTTGATATACCAACAAGCTAATTTTATTTCAAAACACCAGTGACAGAAACCATTCTGACATTTCCAAAAAAGGGGCATGGGAAATCTTGTGAAAATCACACACACACACACACACAAAAAAAAAAGCTTTGCACATATTTCATTTTCCTTCTAATATTTGAAAGCACTCACAAACCCATATTACTTATGCCTCCCAAATTTCTGGGAATGTTTAAATCCAGGATAAGACACTCCTGGTGCTTCCCAGAAGGCAGAAGAGAGGCAGGATGGGGCACTGGAAGGTGAGGAAGGCTCTAGACCCATGTGTGTGCATGGGTGTGTGTGTGTGTGTGTGCGTGTGTATGTCTGCAGCATGTTATGACTTCCCTCCCCAGAACTCACCACTGAGTACAAATGGCGGGTAGAACAGAAACGAGAAACACGTACACACATGCACATGCCCCCCACACACACACACATGAGAAGGGGTATCCACCCAGCCCAGGAAAAAACTCGCAGCTGAGGTTAACCCCATAACCCTGCATTCCCTCCACCCTCTTCAAAAGAAGTCTGAAATACTTTCCCAAACTTTGCTGCACTTTCCGTGAGAATGGGGATGTTCCTGCATAAAACATGAGTTCGGGAGGGCAGTGAGGGAGCAGAATAGGATGGGAGCTGCAGGCTTAGGGAAGCCTCAGGGAGTTGGGGGAAGTGAGCAAGGAGAACAGAGAGTTGGGGGAAGGGAAGGGAGGCTGTTTTCTCAGGCTGCATTTCTTGCAAGCTCCTTGGAGACCGGAGAAAGGCCTGGAAAGGTCTCAGCTGGGGCCGGCCCCTCACAGAACTGTGGAAAGCAGGAAGCTGAACCTGACCCAAATGAGCCAGATCAGCTGGGGTTTGAGGACCTCCAGGAAACCGATGCCAGCCTTCTGCAAGGAAGGAAGGAGACAAGGTTTGGGAGAGGGAAAAGGCATGGAGGGGAAGAAAAGCAGGAGGAGGGAGGACTGCTGACGGCAGCTAAAATATACTTTGCCGTTCATTTGTTCAACGCTGAACAAACATTTGGGGTCCCCATCATGCCCAGGCACCATCCCCCTACCTGGACAGATGGGCTCACAGAGGGCAGGGACAACGGTTCTGTTTCTTTTGGTGACTTCCCAGAACACAGTCCAGCACTGGGCATTTTACATGCTGTTTTTTGAGTGACTGCAGATGGCCAGACAGAATTCTTAGCCTGTTATCAGCATCCCAGCAAGAAGGCTTTAGGGGTCTGCACAAGGTCTTCTCACCAGCAAACGGTTATTAGTATTGCTTGAATTAACTCAGCAATGGGCTAGATGCCAGCCACAGGAGAGAGATGTTAGAGTGTTCTGCTTCTCTGGCGATAGCAGCATTATTAAAATCGCTGGGGCACTGCTCTCACCAGAGGCTCTGAAAGGGTAGGAGGGTTTATGCTGCTGCGGAGGGTATGGGGTGGGTCGGACCCGGCAGCCTCCTGCAGCTCCAGCAGTGGTTTTGGTGGGTCTGTGGGGTACACTCCAGATGCCATGTTGTTCAATAGATTGCACAGCCACCTCTGCAGTCTCCTCCTCTAAAGGGAACGGGAGAAGAGAGTTATTTAAATTAAAGGGAATGGAAACCACCTTAAGTCCTTTCTAGTAAAAGCCAGGGTATAAAGATATATGGGTTTTGTTTTGTTGTTGTTGTTTTCTAATTTTGATAATTTAACAATGCCCCTAAGATAGCTGGTGGTGCTCCAGAGATGCGGAAAAACTTGGGCCGGGACTTGCTGGAATTTTCGCAAGTCACAAGTTCCCAGGAGTTGCAAAATGCTGAGACCAGCCGCAGAATTGCAGTTGGAAGGAGGCCCCAGAGACGCTCTAGATGACGATCCTCAAACTTGAGCAGCCTCGTAATCCCCTTGAGCGACATCAGAATGACCTGCAGAGCATGTTAAAAACAAGTTGCCGGGTCCCAGTCTGAAAGTTTCTGATTCCCTGGTCCAGGGTGAGGTTTGAGAGTATGCATTGCTAACAAGTCCCCAGGTGAGGCCAATGTCGTTGCTCCAGGCGACCCTACTTTGAGAACCACTGCTCCAGACAAAACCTTTCATTTCCTATATGGGGAAACTGAGGCAACTGGGCTTTAATGGTAGATCCAGGAACTAACAGCCCTTTTTCCTGGCCCCCTCCCAAGTGGAACAGGAGAAGGTGTGGTAAGAGTGAGAACCAAAGGTGGCACAAAGGTCTGGCATGAAATCTTAGCATAGAGTTGAGTCCAAAGAGAGCTGGGGAAATCCCCAGCACCGTTAAAATGAAACACACACTCCCTGAGTCCCCCATGGGAAACATCCACCACCCGAGTCCCACTGGAAGGTCCCAGTGAGAAGCTGGGGAGGAAGTGATCAGTCCCAAAGTTGGGCAGGCAAACAGCAGCAGGAGGAGGCGAGGAAGGGCGAGATCCCGCAGACAGATTGTAGAAAGCTATTAAGCCAGTGTAGATCCTCAAGGGGCACTGGGGAGCCTTTGGCCAGACTTGGAGGGCAGACGTTCACGAGCCCCTCTAGGATTTGGCAGTTTGGGAGCAGCCCACTTCCAGCTGTGCCCTGACCCCATCCCTCAGTTGTCTCCAGAAGGTCTTGGGAATGGGTCTGGGAAGCTCTGCTGGGGGAATAGCCAGAAGAGCAATTAATCTCAACCTCATCAGGGTCCCATAACAAGGTAAGAGGGCCTCGATTCCACCACACCTCAGTCAGTCCCAGCTCACCTGGCCCCTGCATCTCGTTCCCCTCTAGGAGAGGGCGTCCCCAGGCACTGGACTGCCAGGCACTCAATAAAAGGCAGATAAAGAAATGAATGCAGGGGTGAATGAAGCCCTCCTGCCCCCGCAGAAGTGGACTTAGCCTTCAGCACACTTCCTCAAGAGCCATCCCATCCTAAGCTTGCAGCATAACTCTCCCAGGGTGGGGATGCCAGCAGGGCTCCTGTTTCTGATTGGCACAGCATGGGCAGAAGTCCCTCCTTTCCAAAATGCCCTCTCCACATCTCTCTCCTTGCTTTACTAGGGAAAAAAAAATATTTTTGCATCTGACTAGCACATTGTCTGACACTCAACCCCACTACTCAGGAGGAATAGGCTTGGAATCTCTGACCCTCTGGGAAGCTCCTGTTTCCCCGTCTTGGTCCCTCCTGTTTCCAGGCTCCGAGTCCTTGCTGTTTCTCTGTGGTCACACAGAAGCCAACCATGGGCCAGAGAGTCCTGGGAGTTGGGGTCTGCTGTTTGCTGAGTGTTGGCAGACGGTTTCCACTGGTAGAGCTGCCACGGGGCTTCTGAGGTGGTATCCTGGCTTCAGAATGCCCCCCTCCTCTGCCAACCCTGGACCCAGAGCTCTGGGGGTCTGGGGGGCTTCCTGGTTCTGTGCCTGATCTTGTGTATCCCTGCTTGTGTCCCCTGAGTGAGCACCTGTGGGCCTCTGTACCTCTGAAGACTCCCTTTGTCCCTTCTCCCCTCTGGATGAGTCTCTCGTCAGTCATGGAAGGTATATGAGGCTGGGCCTGGCCCTGCCCACAGGCACCGTGCCCATGTGACCAGCCTAGAACAGAACAGGCACTGAGTGGGTAGGGACCCAGCTCTGTCCTGCGGCCATGAAACCACAGACCACAGAGCATGACAACGGCACTCTAGGTTCCAAAGCCACAAAGCACAGAGCTGAACTTTCTCTCCCCTTCTCCAAGGTCCACCAAGCTTTTCATAGATAACCATCTCCTTGAGGGAGAGGAGGGGAAAGTCAAAGACTTCCACATGGCTGCTGGAGGAGAATAGATTCTGTGTGGTCAGGGGGACACCCTGGAGATTCGGGACCATAAAGCCGATGTGCTGTGGGTTACCGGGGGTGAAGGCGGATCCCAGGCAGCTCTGCCTGGCCCCCTCCCCATCCCTGCTCTTTATATGCTGTTTGTTTAGGGGTTGTAAACTTACCAGCCAGAATCGAGCATCATCAGGAGATAAAATCTGCTGCAAATGGATCATACAAGGCATTTCAAAGCCCAGCAGGCTGATTAGGAGATGATTTGCTGGTTTGTGCCACCTGGAGCACCTCTAGGCTCTATCCCACAAATCAGAATCTGGCCATAATTGCTCTGCACCATGGGGCTTCCTGTAAGTTCCTCCTTTGTGCTAAGGCTGGGAAGTCTGCTCTGAAAACAAGTTTTAGCAGAGTAGATGGGGAAAAGGGCTGGCAGCTGCCTATTCAAGAGTGGGGCTGGGGTGGGGGCATGCCTTGCCATCTTCCCTAACCCACCTCTCCAAACTCACAGGGAAAAGAAGATTCCTGGGGCCTCACAGCATGCACTCACACACGCACACTCTCTATGCCACCTCCCATCCACTACAGGTTCTGAAACATTGCCTCCTTCATGAAGTCCTCCTGGATTGCTGATGAGCAAAGACCACCATGACAAACAAGAAACTTAAGATGCTTCTTCTCTTCTTGTCTAGTCTCATCAGAGGTATGCTTCCTAAAAGGACAAGACTTAGTTCAAGGAAGGCACAGAAGCCTCTTGACTGGTTTATTTCTCTATTGGTGCATAACAGGATGTCTGTCTCACTGGAAGATCCCCAAGGCAGGGTTCACCTCCACATCAGGATTCAGAAAGCTGCAAGCAAGTATGTGTGTGTGTGTACATGCACACACATGGGTGCGCTCACACACGCCCCAAATGCCAAACCCATCCTGGCCCCAGCACCACTTTTGGCTTTTGGTCAAGTGTCAGGATGGAACAGTGGGGTGCTGCCATGTGACTTTCCATCCCAGACCTCACACCGATAGGGGACCCATACCAGCATCCCTGAACCTCACCACCACGTTTCCACTAAGATCTGGAGGTTGAGGAGGACTAGGGTGATTCTCCAGCTTAGCCTGGGTGGGAACCTGACCAAGATCACCTGGGCCCAGGGTTCTGCACTCCCAGGCAGGGGACAGCTCCCTTTCACCTGGCCGCCTGGAGACCCGATCCCACAAGGCCAGAGACCACGTGAAGGCCAAAGGAGAGAAGGCAGTGGCAGTAGGTTCTCAACCAGGGGTAGTTTTGCCCCCATGGGGACGTTGGGCAATGTCTGGAGACATTTTTGGTTGTCACAAATGGGGTGTTGACATCTAGTGGGGAGTGATCAGGGATGCAGCTAAACATCCAACAATGCACAGGAGAGCCCCCTTCCCCTGTCCTCCTGCCCACCAAGAATTATTCAGCCCAAAGTGTCAGTTGTGCTGAGGTGGAGAAACTTGACTGCCACCCATTCTGTCATAATTACTGAACTGAAAAAAACAGAATTCTCAAATGAGTCAGAATCATGGTCTTCCAGCTCTGTCTTGGATTTCAGACAGGCCCCAGGGGATCAGGAAACAATTAGAGGAGGGAGGTGCAGAGCTGTCCCCCACAACAATCCCCTGGAAAGTTGGAGATGTTTCCCAAAGGGATCTCAGTGGTCATCTGGTGCAAACACACTCACTGTATGAAACTTAAGGAGAAACAAAGACTGGATTACCCCAAGGGAGCAGGAGACATGGTCACAGGCGTGGTTGGAATGCTAAAAAGAGAGCCTCCCCGTGAAATCAGAAGCAATCAGTTGAGGGCACATATAAGAATATGGGAAGCACAGCTTCACTCAGCATGTAGCAACCCACAACCTCCTGATTCCCAGAGACATCCAAGCTAAAAACACCCGTAAGCACTGAGGACAAGGGTGTAGGTGGGGAGGCAGGGGATAGACTGTAAGAGGGGGTTACTATACCCCAAGGGCTGCCCCTCTCCAGACTCACTGTTGTCTCATTTTGTGCACATTTGAAATAGGGACCTACCACTGCTGGCCAGAAAAAAAAAAAAAAAAGTGGGGCAACATCTCACTTGTTGCAATGCCCTTTCTGGGCAATGCCAGTAGCAACCTGGCCCTCAGCTCAGCAGCCCAGGGGTCTCCAAAGAAGCAAGCCGTTCAGTGGCCCCTGGGTAGTGATGTCAGGGTGGGCAGGCATTCTGGGGCCGCCCTCCCTCCACACTCTCTGGCGCACATCTTTTCCCAACCAGGGGACGGAGAAGAGAGGGAAGCAGTGGAGGATGTGTCTCATCCGAGCACCCCCTTACTCCTGACAGAAAGGTCCATGGTTCTGGTTCCCTGATGCCCCACATCTTACCCAGGCTGGCCCCTGACCCCTGGATCTTCCTCCCCACCCAGGTGGCGTAAGGACAGGCACATTAACAACTAGTCTCCAAAACTAAAGCAGCAGAGCTAGTCCACCGCCACTCACACAGGCTCGGCCAGCAAAGACGGGACAGGGCTTCTGTCCAAGTACTCACCTGCCAGTGGCTTTGCCGCCAGCGCTCTAAGCCCGGGCCCCTTTGTGGGGAAATCAGATGGCAGGCAGGAAGCGTAGCAGTCCCGGGAAGCCAGCATCAGAGCCCGGGCAAGCCGCAGGTTCTCCCACTCCTCACTCCTTGCACCAGACCTCAGGACCCCAGCCCCCTGCCGAGGAGCAGACCCGAGGGTCAGCAGACACACCCAGCTCCCAGGTTTCTGAAACGGCGGCCCAGGGCTCACTTTGGGCAGCTCTTGAGCCCCGGCTAGTGTTTCTTGAGCCCCAGCTCGAGTCTAGGGAAGTTGGGACTGCCGCTACTGTTTCAGAGAGAAAACATTTCCCTGTAAAGTCAACCCAGGCCGCTGCGCTCAGGTGAGGCTAACAAGAAAACATCTCCATCCTGCCTGGCCGCTCTGGGCGGCTTGGGCTGGCCGCAGGGACAGTGGGACACGAGGCAGCATCCTGTCCGGGAGCAGCTCCGATCGTCCCTTGCACAGCCGAGATGGCTCCCAGTGCCAGACAAAAGCGCTAGAAAGAGCACGCAGCCCCAGCCGACATGCCAATCACCAGTACCCAGGCTGGCCACCCGGGTGAGCCTGGCCACCCCTCTGGGGCCGGCTGCCTCTCTGGAGTTTCCTCAAAGACGCTGAGGACGGTTTAGGATGATGATCCCCAGGGAGTGGACTGATCGTCCCAGAAATGCTTCAACTTTGGCTGGACCAGAGAGCAGGGGTGGAATGTCCTGGCTTAGAAAGAGAGAGATCCTGGGAGAGTTTGTGTGAGCAGGAAAGTGTGAGACACAGTGTGTGTGTGTCTGTGTGAGCAAGAGTGTGAGAGGCTGTGTGTGAGAGAAGCAGTGTGTGTTCACATGTGTGCAAGAAAGGGGTGTGAGAGACTGTGTGAGCGAAGAAGAGTGTGAGAGGCAGTGTGGGGGGCAAGAGACGGTGTGTGAGAAGCAGTGTGTGTGTGAGAGAGGCAGCAAGAGTGTGACAGGCAGAGTACATGAGAGAAGCAGTATGTGTGCATGTGTGCAAGAGAGGGGTGTGAGGCAGCGTGTGTGTGCATCTTCCCGGGCCATCCCTCCCTCTCCGATTTCCATCTGATCTTTCTCTCTCTTCCTGGGTTACGAGGCTCGGGGATGGGTGGTGAGAGAGTCCCAGATCCAGAAGAGGCAGGAGACGCCACCATCGCCTCCTCCCCGCCCCCACTGCCACCCGCCCAGAGAGGGTGATAATGCCACCCCGCGCACGCCTGCCTCCTCCACAGCTGCTGCTGTCAGCAGTCAGCTCCCTCTGCCTGTAACAACTTGGAAAAAAAGCATTCCACGAAGGCGACAGCAGCAAGGTCCTTCCTTCTTCCATCCCCGGTCCTCTCCTGCCCCGTTTTGGTCATAGCTTGCCCCCCAGCCCTGCCTCAATACCCATTCTCCAGTAGATGCAGAGCCCACGAGCCTCTCCCCTACCTGCTCCCACCTCAGGGCCATATTCCCCTTCCCGCAGAAGGGGGTCCCAGGGCTTGGGGAGAGAAGCACGCTAGGTCATGAGCTTCCCGTAAGCATGAGCCTGCTGCTCAAAGGAAGGGGTGCTTGCCTCCACAGACTTCCTTTACCTTTCCCCCAGGCCCTCACCTGTGCCACCCACAAAGACATGCCACAGATGATGAAGAGGGAGCAGTGGCTCCAGGTTGTCTGCACAATCATCCTGATAGAAACCAGGCCCGGAGAGTGCGACTATTCCACAGCCTCTCTCCCTGTTGTGTAAGAGAAACAACCTGTAGATCTGAACATCTCTCTGTTCCATATCCTGAAAAGATCAGGGCTTCTTCGGTGGCTTTAACATTTTCCTCCTTGTTTGGAGACAATTGTGGCTCAACCTCAATCTGAGTCTTTCTTCATCTGTGAAACATGTGGGAGCCCTTGTCTCTCTTACATTTCCCTGCCTTGCTCAGTTTGTACTGATAGGGAGAAATGGGGCAGAAGGGAAATCAGGGCAAAGCATCTAGGATTGGGGTAAGTAATTTGGAAAAAGACGACTGCCAGGCGGTGCCGCCAGAACCTCAGGTCATTAGCTCGCCCAGGAGGCAGAGAGGCAGCTGGCTGTCGGGGGAACTGCCGAGGCTCACCAGTCAGGCAGAACCAGGGCTCAAACACTTGTCAATGTGTCAGCAGTGGGCTTTAGCAAGTTGCTAAATCTCTGAGATTTGGTTTCCCCATATAAAAAATGTGAACATTAATATCTACTTCATAGGATTGTTGTGAAGACTGAACGAGATAAAATACGTGAAGCCCCCACAGCCACCAACCCACAATGCCTGGCACGTATCAGGCCTAGGAAATGCTTGACCCTTTTTCCATCTTCTATGAAATCCCCAGATATGGTGGCTCCTGCAATGGGAAAGAAGCCTCCAGATGGGCTGGTTGAAGAAGGAGAAGGGATCAGCTCTAAGAAGCTAAGAGGACTGTTCAGGAGGAGCAAAGCCAAGGGTTGTAAATCCATAGAGGAGAGGATGAGGGGCAATGTGTTGGAAAAGCAGGTCCAGGAGAGGAGGCAGAATATAAAACGGCATGCCGAGCTGGGAAACAGGAGTCTGGAGAGAGCTGTAGGAATCGTAATGAGAGAAGCAGCAGGGCATGGAGTGGAGTATGGGGGGTGGAGAGAGCCCCTCGCCCAGGAGAAAGGTTAGCCCAGGATTTTCTGGAACAGAATCCAGGGACCATGGCATAGGGTAACCAAATCAGCACCATAGTCAAGAGCCAAAATGGACAAATGAGGCCTAAATAGAAGGGCCAAGTTTCTCCCAAAACTAAAAGGGAAGTAAAGGAAGTGGCCTGTGTTCTACCAGAAAACCCTCAATACCTACCAAGAGCCCCCTGGGATGTCCAGGTGGCCACAACCCAAGGGTCTGGGCCTGGAGACAGGCCCTGAGCAGACGAGGCTGTAATCCTGGAGGCAACCGTGGAGGTCCTGCTTCATACCTGAAATGGGGTTTGCCTGGGCCAGATGTGGCTTATATTTAAATCCCCACTGGCAGGGATAAAGCCGGCACCCAAGCTTGCAAGTGGGCCCAGCTCTGTTGAGCAGTGTAGGGGGAGTGAGAGCACTGATGAGAAGAGAAGAGGCTGACTGTGAATGCTCAGACCAGCAACTAGGTAGAGGGAGCCCAGTATCACGGAGAGATCCTGGCTGGGAGAGCCAGGGTCCTGGTTTCTAACCCCACTCTGCCAACAGCTGGCTGGGCTGCTGGCCTTCTCTGCCCTCTGCATCTTCCTCTTTGAAATGAGGCCAGATTTGTGGTCGTCAAACATTCTTTCAGCAGCAGAAACCATTCTTCAAATGAAATCTTACCTAGGACACTTATATACAGATCAGAAAGAAGCAGAGCTACTTGGGCGGGTGGGGGCTGTATCCTGCACACCCAGCCTCCCTGCACAGCTCTCACAGAGGCCCAGAGGACCCCAGAGTTCCCCAGAACACAGTGTGAAAGTACCGTCTCCAAGGGCCTGTTCACCTCTCTGACTCCAAGGCTGTTTATCCCCAGGGAGAGTTAAGTAGACGCCAGCTTTGATGGGCACCAGCTGGAGGGCCCGGCTGAGTCCTAGGGAGGGAGGAGGCCACCCCCTCTCCGCCCACCTTCCCCCCAGCCCCTTCAGAGCACCTGTTGGGGCTGCAGGCCCCGTGGCAAAAGCTGCTGAAAGTAGAAGCTGCCGTCACCAGCTGCAGATGACAAAGGGAAGGCCAGCCAAGCCCTGGCTCCAGGGTGACAAATGTACTACATGGTGAGGCCAGATGGATGCCCCTGCCTTTGGCACTGTCGCTCCTGAGGAAACACTGGGCTGCTTTTCATACCCTGGATCCTTGCAGGCTCCCTCTCTCCCCAGATCAGCCAAATCATAAATCTAGCCTGCCAGGGGAGCTGGTTGCCCTGACCCCGGCCCTGTGCCTCCTTCGCCCGGGCCTTGCCTCATGCCAAGATGGGGATCCAGGCACGAGCAGAAGCAGGAGGGACCATGGAGCTGGGACCACGTGGACTGAGGGCCTGGTCTTGATTTGGGGCTTTCTAGAATGTTCTTTACCCAGATTTTTCTCTTTTTGCCTTTCTAGTCCTTTCCTCCTCCTGCCCAGGATTCTGCCACAGGCTTTTATCAGCTCCTCAGGCCTTCTGGAGTTTTAAGTCTGACAGAAAGCGGGATGTTCCATAAGATCTTAAAGCCCAAGACCGACTGCCCTCCCCCCAGTAGCGTTCTGCTTCCCCCAGTTCCACGAAGACTGTCCTCACCCAGGCAAAGAATCCCCAGTTTGACCTGCAGATGCAGCCCGGGCACAGCCAGTTCCTGGGTTCCATGCCTCCCAAACAGAATGCAAACAGCCATTGGGGAAGGATTTTATTTCTCCCTTGGCTCACCTTCGGTTATTTCTTTCCCACTCCCACGCTCTCTTCTGGTCACATCCCTGGGGAAGGAAATGTTCAGAAAAGGATCTCCCCTGCTTCCCCACCCCCGCCCACCCCTGCTGCTTTTCTTGCCTCTTTTTGTTCTCCTTTTCTTGAGAATTTAACACATTATTTTGCATGGCATTTTATGGTTTATAAACTGCTCATCTACCCTTCACAACAACAAGGCGGGAACTACCATCTGTTTCTCAGGTGTGCAGGCCAGAGCTCAGAGGGTCTTACTGCCCCAAGGTCACTGGCATGGAGATGGCAGGGTGGAGAGCAGAGCACCAAGCCCTGTGGGATTCTCACTTCATCAGGGCCTTCTTCCCCTCACCTTTCTTCAGCTTCCCTCAGTTTTCTCTCTTTTCCTCTTTCCTCCCCTTTCTTTCTTGTATCTCCTTCCAACCCTTCCTCTGCTTCCCCACATCCCTACCCCACCTCCTGCCAAAAGCAATTCCTCCAGGCCCACCTGAGGTCAGAGGAGGTGGGGGCCTCGGGATCATCTCGCCCCATCCCCTGGCTTCCAGGTGAGGCGACCAGTGCCACTATGCCCGTTGGGACCCCAGGCTTCTCCCCACTCTCCACCAGAGCATGTGGGTGGCTGTGGGAGGCTGAGAAGGGTAATGGATTTCTTAAACCATCCTGATTTTATTACTTGAAATATTTCTAGGGCAGGACCCAGATAAGTGCTCGCTCCTCCCTCCCTCTGCTGCAAAGATACTGCATCTCTGCATAATGCTAGCATCCTGTTTCACCTAGAAGGGAAAGGTCAAAGTCTTGTGTCTCTGTAGCCAAAGGCACCAGCAGCCAGGCTTTGAGAAGTTCATCTGCTCCCAGGACCTGCTTCCGGGCCAAGAGACCCTCCCCTCCCCAGACCACGAAGACTGGGTTTTTCTCCTTGCTGGGTCAATGTAATTGTTTGTCTCCCTGGGACAGAGATCCTCAGCCTCTCTGGATCACCCATTCTATTCCTCCCCCCACCCCCTCTTAGGGTATCCCCTCTTGAGGTGCAGCCTCAGTCAGTTAACAAACACAGGGCTGTGCCCAGCTCTCAGCTGCAAGGTTGCCAAGAAGGCCTTGGAGGCCTCAGGGGGAGGAACTCCGGCCTCCCCCTGGGCCTTACCAGGCGGGCCCCTTCCACCCAGCCAGATCTTTCCCACTCCCGGGTGCATCCCACAAAGCCATGTCCCACGGTGGCCTTGCCCACCTTCTCAGAGTGCTCTGAATGGGGACGCCCACTTCACCCCAGGGACAGTCACAAGAAGCAGCCAGCGGACGTGGCCTGCCTGAATGGAGGAGCTGGCAGGAAAAGGGCTTTGGACTCCAGGAGCTTGGCACCAACTCCTATTCTATCACTTACTAGCTCCATGACCTTGGGCAAGTCACTCCTCTGAGGTTCCATTTCTCATCCCCAAAATGGGGAAGAGAAAGTTCCAGGCTTACCTATTTCACCAGTGTAAGAGGATTAAACAAGGCAATGCCAGTGAATGTGTTTTGAAATGGGTATCAGGCAGGATTCCAAATAGCCAGGTCTTCGCAGAGCTGCCAGTACTCCCGTCCAGCCACCCGGCTTCCAGCCTACCCTGCGAGCCAGCCTGCCGCCTGGCTGCATCTGATGTGTGACCTTTCTCCAGCTCCTGGCTTCCTTTAGTCCCCAGGTAAGTAGCCTGTGGCTCTTATTGTTTCCTTTTTCCAGGGGCTCCATTAGGTGGAAACCCACTCCAAGTCCCATCCACTCAACTCATTACAAGTAGAAACATTTACTTCTGAGGCCTTCATTATCACTTAATTCTATTCCCACTAAAAACTCATTCATTAGCCATTCTAAAGCTGTCAGCACATTTAAATAGATTCATAGACTTACAGACTTTTAGAGTTGGAAGAGAACTTGAGGAAGTCCAACCTGTCCCACCCACTCATCACATAAATGAGGCAAGTGAAGCCCAGAGAGGTTAACTGACTTCACCATGGTCACATAGCAGTTTAGCAATAGAGTTGGGGATTGAAATCCAAGTCACCAGCCCAGAGGCTTTCATTTCCACTACACCACTTTGCCTAAAGGAAAGCATTGTGATCCCTCACCTTCTAACATCCATCTATTATTTTCCCAAAAGAGTGACTTTAGATTGAGGCATGACTCCAGCTAGAAGAAGAAAATATAAATGTGGCATTTTAAGTATATTAAAAATAACACACACACACACACACAAAACCCTCTAAGGATGATGATATATATACCTGAGCCAGATAGTGACCACGTGAAACACATGAATGGGCCTGTGCCTCCTGGCACAAAGGAGACATCTAGGCTGGACCAATGGAGCTAGAGGCTGGCTCTGTGAAGATCACCACCACCAGGTTAAAATGCAGATTCCTGGCCCCTACCTGGACTCTCTGGAGTGGGGCCCAAGAATCCAGCTCAACTGAGCCTGACTCACACTAAATGTTGGGCACCATGAATGAAAGGAGGTTCTAAAACAACAACAAACAACAACATACATTCACAACTATGGAGGCAGAGAGGAAGAGAAAATGGACTCCCAATGAGCAGAACAGAGGAACAGCCCTTCCAGAAGGATCGGACTGAGCCAGGACAAGAGAGAGGAGCTGATGGGAAACAAAGTCAAGGAAGTGCAAGTACCCACGAGGGCCTGTACCTGGAGCCAAGCTCCTTACCCCCGGAGCCCAGGGCCTTGTTGATGAGGCAAGTGTCTGCCAGGACAGCAGTTTCAACTTGTGGCCAAAGGGAGGCTCTGGAAGCCCAGACAGGAAGGGACCTTAAAAGGCATAATAATAAGATCTACCACCTCTACAGCACTTAATACACACCAGACGCTGACCCACACGCTTTACACATATAAACAAATCTAATCCTATTTAAAATCTGTGAAATGGGGGCACTGTTAGTATGCCCATGTCACAGAGAAGGAAACAGAGGCTAAGAAACTGAAGGCACAGAGCCAGTAAGTGGCAGAGCAGGAACTCGAACTCAAACACACTTGTTTGCATCCCACGGCCTCCTTAGAGCATTCAAAACCCATCGTTAGGTCTGGGGTGGTTACATTTGGAGGGAGGCACCTTCCATGTATGCTGCAGGGAGTTGGCAACCCTGGCCTCTGACACCAAAGGACAACAGGGTTCCCATTATCTGACGTGCAGTTGGGGCAATGGAGGGAAACTTGCAACCTTTCTCTCTCTGTATTCGATATGCCAACCCCACTGCATCCAGCTCCTCTCTTCCCACCTCTCTCCCCTTCCAATTTCCCAGGAACCAAAGATCCAAAATGTACTTCTAATTGGCTGAAGAATGCATTCAGACCATGTAAGCTAAATTCACACCCACTCATTCCCTTAAAAACCCGAGCCTGCCGACTTTTGCATTCAGCCTCACGGTGAGTAGCCGGCAAGGCACTCAGCTGCAGATAATCCATAAGCATAAAAGAGACAATGACATTCCTCAGATACTCATTGGGAAACTAACTCCCATAATAACTCTAAAATTCTACATGATCAGGTAAATGCTAGATGCTGTGTATCAAAGAGCCAAAGTAAAACATAATCCTTGCCCTCCAGGAGACAAGATACACATGCCATTTTTGAAACAATGTCAAAATAAGTGTTAGACACAATAATTTCTAAGATTTTTTGAAATGGAGAGACCAGCTCCATTACTAACGGCACTGACATCGGAATGGGCTGTGCAGCCCGACGTGTCAAGCCATCATTGAAGAGGCTCTGGGGAGGCACAGGAACAGAGAAATCCAAGTGCAGGAAAATGCGATGGGCAATGGGGAGCTTGGAAGAAGCAAACTGAGAACATCGTTCTTGGGACAGGCGTCATGGGTGGGGGGAGGGGGGTGCAGTTCATTTTTATAATTTCTTTTAATTTTTTAAAATTACTTTATCAAATTAAAAAAAAATCCCAACAAAACAAAGCAAAGCAATGGGAAAAACAAATATCCTGAAATAACTTCCATTCTTTCCAATATACTCCTACTATTCCAAAAGAAAATTAACAAACTGTAGTCATTTTTAACTATTCTGTGAGCTCAGTGTACTGTATTGAGAAGGAGCCCTTCACATTCCTGAGATGCACAGGAGAATGCACTCCCAGGGAAGGAGGCTACTTCAGAGTCCTGCTCCCCGATGCCTTTGTGTGGAAAACCATCATGAGACAAGCAAAAAACACCCAAGTCTCACAGCTCATTTTTAGCTACAAATCTTGCGAAACAGAGAGAGGCAAACTCCTGCTTCTCTTCCATTGGAGAGAACAACCCAATTTGAAGAATAAGCACCAATTAGTTAAATGAGAAGCTCAAGCTGTGAATCCTGAAGAGCTTTAGCTCATGGCAATTTGCAATTCTTCAGAGGGAGGGCATCCGTGGGAGACAGATACAGCCTCCAGTCAGAGGCCTCTTGAAGGCCCAACTTGCAAAGGCTGATTATTATAAGTTATTTATGTATCTTGGGGAACATCGGAGCACTTGCATTTAAGAGAATTTCCAAGAAGAGGGGTTCTTTTTGAGCACAGGGTTATTCATTCCAAAAAAGTGTTTTGGATGACATTTCAAAATGAAATTTGTTAAGAACGAGTTATAAAATAAAACTTCATGTAAATCCTCTGACCTTTGGTTTTCTTACCTGTAAGCTGGTGAAGAGCACTGCCCTACCCATTTCCTGAGATAAGGATGAGGTGGCACCTCATAAGCTGGAAAGCACTACACAGAAATTATTAACATCGATAGTTTGTGGTATGTCTTTTAAAATCCTAATAAACCTGATAGGAAAAGAGCAACAAATACGTATAATTGTCAGTGAGGAGGGGAAAAACCATACCGTGAATACATGGATCTAAGTCAATTTAACAATTTTTTGAATGCCCAGTAAGTAAAAGGCACTATGAAAAGTATTGGGAATAGAAAGATGAATGAGGAACCATCACTATCCACCTGGAAAGTCTCATGAAGAAATAAGTGCCTCCCCCCTCCCCATAATGGGATTGAGAAAGCTTTCTTAACCAAAGGGAGAAAAGAAATAAAACAAAATAAAGTTTCAGTGGCTGAGAGATTTCAAGTGGAGTGGAGGGGTCATTCTGGAGGTTATTCGTATGCAATATATGGATATTCCTTTTCGGTCTCTAGTGTGTTGGACCAGCTAGAGGGTAATGCCTGAATCTGTTAACTGTGGGCCAGTGGACTTGGTTCTTAATGATGGCTGTTGGCTGCACAGCTTTTGTCGTGGGACCGTGTGACGGTGAGGACCTTGTGGCTGAGCTCCCTTTGTCACAGGTGTGGGCAGGTGACTAATAAAATAAAGACAAGGGAATATATGGATAATAGCAGCGGGGGGGAGGGTAAGGGATAGAGGGTGTGGGATGTTTTGGGTGTGTTCTTTTTTATTTTTATTTTTATGCTTTTCTTTGTTTCGGAGTAATGAAGGTATTCTAGGACTGATTGCAGTGGTGAATGCACAGCTCTGCGATGACACTGTAGGCCACTGATTGTGTACTTTGGATGGACTGTGTGGTATGTTAATATATCTCAATAAAATTGCATTAAAGAAAGAAGTTCTCACTTAAAAATCAAAACACGAAACCAAACTTCAGAGAAACCAGAAGAGAACAACAAAGTCCATGTACTATAAAGCTGTCAGGCCTCACCCAAAACCTGCTTGCTATTAATTCTTAATTCAATATTTATCTACTGGTATGCTTTTAGTTACAAGTAACCAAAAAGCCAACTCAATTTAAAGAGCCATAAATAAAAGAAAATCTAGTTATTCGCATGGGAGGAGGTTAAAGGTACATGGTTCTCTCCTTCTCCCCACTCTGCCAGCCTCTGTAAGTCCACATCCCTCTATTCTGCCATCCCCAGTAGGCTTCTTCCCAAAGAAAGTTCTGGAAGTTATGGCAGTTGTGGCTGTCTGCTTCCTTATTTACATAAGCTGGAGAAAGACTTCCTCTGTCTCTCTATTGCTAATGAGGAAGAACTTGCTCAGAAATCAGCTGGAAATGTCTCCACACATCCCATTGGTTACAACTGTGCCGTGTCCATTTATGACTCCACCACTGGCCAAGGGCTGAAGAGCTCACCCTTCAACCTGTCAGACCCACCTCCTTAGGCTGAGGTCAATCCCAAATGTCACCACTGTTACTCAGGGAGTGCTATGGAGCGGATGTTGGGAACATAACCAAAGTGCCCTACTCAGTGATAGGAACTTTACCCATTAACCCATACAGCAAATGCAAATTATAAGTGAAGAACATTTTGCTTTAGGCAGGTATATTATGTCTAGCATGAAGGGACATCAGTCAGCAAGAAGCACAACTGGAAAAACCAAAGAGCAGGCACAGAAACTCAAAACCTCGGGGGGGGCATTTGGTATAAGCAAATAGTCCCATAAGCTCCACTGAATTATAGCCCCGTACATTAATGAGGGTTCCTAACATACCTTTGGGACATCAAGAAAAGGTTACATTTACGCCTGTAT
This sequence comes from Bradypus variegatus, assembly GCA_004027775.1. NCBI lineage: Eukaryota > Metazoa > Chordata > Mammalia > Pilosa > Bradypodidae > Bradypus > Bradypus variegatus. The sequence goes on along the minus strand of PVKY010000295.1, from coordinate 17,405 downwards.
TACTCTGTTTAAGAACGCAGAGACGCGTGTTAATACATTTTTTAGAGAGGCATAAACAACAGTGGCTAACATCTGAAAAGTGTTGTTGCTTAAAAGCACAAATCATTAGCTAGTTAGAAAACTTTGAAATTTGGAATGACCCACTGCCAGCTTCTCTGCAGAGCTGGGATTTAGTGTGCAGACTGCAAATACAATATAGCAATATGTCTGGGCTGGCCTCCCCCTAAGTTCCTCGCTCTGATGCAAATTGATTGCACCTCATCTCCAATGCCAAACAAATTGTGGGTGTTTATATTACCATGTTGCTCTACTAGAACATTCAGACTCCCAGGCCCACTTAGACCTATCAAGGCAGAATCTCCAGGGGTGGGACCCAGTACCCTGTTCTTTCTTAAAGTTCCCCTAGTAAATCTGATGATCAGCCAGTCCAGACGTAACATCACTTCTCCTGAGAATCCAGAATACTCCACAGGAAAAGCCAGCTGAATGAGAGAGCAAAGGCCTCATGGAGCTTTAAGAGTCATCTCTTCCAGAAGGCCAGTGGGAAAGGACAAAGAAACAGCAGAAGCTCTGGGCACACACCCCTTCAAGGAACAAGCACAGTTTGCCTGTACCTCCCCAGCCATAAGGGACAGGTACTGTTGGGACCACATGCATCAAGTACCACATCCAATCCCCCATCCAGACCCAACTGCTCCCGGACTCAATCTCTTCCTACCTGTAGCTAGTCCCCTGCCCTCTGTGTCCCTCCAACCCTGACAGCAGCAAAGTCCTGGGGAGGTGGGGGGACAATGGTAGCTTTACGGCATGGTCCCTCCCCAGCCAGGAAGGACAGTCTCTGTCACCTATTAAATGATGCCACTCCCACTTTCTACTCTACAAGTTCCTTTTGTAATTGACTCCCAAGCATGTCCTGTCTCACTCTTCAAAGATGTTCTTTATTTTGGCTAACCCAATCCCTCTCATTGCAGCTGGCTGAGGGGCAGGTGGGTTGGAGTAAGGCATGAAGGATTCAGGCCACCAAATGTCACTCCCAGGGGCCAAAGCATGGCTGGCCTGAGGGGTGGACTTATACTCTTCACCTCTTTCCAGGCAAGGGAGAGAACGACGGTGTCTTGACCCCTGAAACACTCCCATCAGGGAGACCTGGCTCCCAGAGCCCCAGCCTGCACTGCAGAGGCCATCACATCCCGCTGGCCAGCCCTCAGCCTCTGACATTCTGCCTCCATCTCCCCAACTCCTGTAACCTTCAGTCACCAGGCTCTGTGTGGCCATTACTCAGAAGGTGCGTCCAGTCCTGGCTCCACCAAGTACCACCTGTGTGACCTTGGCGAGCCTCAGCTTCCTCTTCTGGGAAGGAAAATGCTTGTCTTGGTTTGTCTCCCCAACTCCCATGAGGTTCAAACAAACAACACATGTGGATGTGCTCCATCAAACAGAAAGTACTGTCCACTCATGAAGAATCACTGTCCACTGGGCTCCATGTATCTCCAGTTTGGAAAAGTGCCTCGTTCATCTTTGTGTCTCCAGTGTCTGGCACTGGTGAATGTCTCTTGGGAGATGGTTGGTGGGTGGTACATGAACTGAGAGGAGAGGACAATGGAGGAGGATGGGGAACCATTGACAAGTCAGAGTGGTGGAAAAGAAGAAAGTCAGGGAGAGAAAAAGAAATCCCCTCCTTTCCTATCACCCTCCAATCTCCAGGTACTACCAAGTTCAGAAATACTGCCCCACTCCCAACGATTAGACGGGTAACTTTTAAAAGTCACTCCAGCTCCAAATAGAAAAGGATGTTATTAAAGCTTTTCCATGTCAATTTAAATAAAATATTGAACACATTCAACCTTTAAACTGAACAGGAAAATCCCTTGTTATTAACAACTCTCTAAGGTGCTCGGCTTGGCTGGCACTGCACTGAACGTTGAGACTGCAAATTTGGAGATTTGGAAGCTTGGGGTGGGAGCTTGAAGGGTACCCCCTTCTCCTAACTCCATGTTGCTTTGATTTCCTGGAGGAATAGGCACTCAAGGGCAGAGAGCAGGGATGGAAGTTGGGCATTTTCAAGCAGAGGGAAGTCTTGGTACCCCATACTGAGTAGCCTCCAAGTCTGACAACTCACAGGACAACCCTTGCCCCATCTCCATTCGGTCCTGCTGCACACACGTACCCCACCACTGCCACCACAATGCCATTCTCAGAAACACAGGGCTTCGTAAGAGCTGAAAAGGGCAGCTGCTTTTCACCACAAACTAGCCCTCCCACTACAATCCCAGGCGCATTTTCACATATTTCCACCCCCCTTTGCATCCCTGGACTTAAACTGTAATGGAATAATTGGAATGAGATATAAAGGAGAACTTCCCACCCAGAAAAGCATGAGGAATCAGAGGGTGTACATCTTTAGGCATAAAAAGAAAACTCCCACAATGTTCCTTTTGTCCTCTGAGCATGGGGGCAGATTGGGGAGCCAGCATCCTCTCTTGGGTGTGTTCCCCCAGCCCCGCACCCACATCCGCATCCACAGAGCTTGCTCTTGTTGTCCACCGTCCTCTCCATTTCCCACTCTGAGGACAGATGGGGCTCTGTAGACAGCCCCTGGGACTCTCTCTAACATGAACAGACCCCACTCCTAGGGTTCTGCCGCTCACGAGTAGGACACAGGGAGGTCAGAGCCAAGAGGACTTTCTTCAGTCCCCTCCACTCTCACTCTAGAGCTACATAGCATCTGCTAAGCACTTTTCAACCTGAAACCTTGATTCTTCCCATTAGAGATACCAAGTCAAGCATGAACCCAATTCCACAAACATCTAGCCTGTGCCAGGCAACAGACAGACAAAGGAAAGATACACAAAATATTAAGTCAAATTACAGTTTTCAAAATGCTCTCAAATATAGAATGAACATGTGTCAAAGATTTATTTAACTCATCAATGAGGGATGGTGGCGCTGGTTCAAAGGAGAATTTGAACAACAGAGGTTTATCTAATCAGTCAGGTGAGGCATGCAGAAGTAAGTTTATCAAGTAGAGACAAATTGGTAATGTTTTACAGGGAAATAAAACCATAACTTTGGGGGTTCTTTTTTTTTTTTACTGAACAGTAATCATTTGCATCTCTACTGGGCAAAACTCACCTGCAACTTATCAATCTATATGTTGCTAACATTTAACTTCATACAGTCTGGCCCCTAATCAATAACAACAGAAAGTCAAACAAAATGACATCCCTTTAGGAAATTAAAGAATCTTTAGGTGGACCTGTTAGGCTTACAATATTTCCAGGCACGCAGGCATCCCTTTGCCTTATTTCCAAGTTTTAAAGACTTTTTCTTAACACCTGGTCCTTGCCCTCAAGGGGCTTCCAACACTTGGTGAGTCAAGACCCTGATACTCAGTAGATTTAAACAATTCTAGAAGAATAGTTAACTCTATTAGGCAGGAATGACAACAGCGTGGTATTATGTACATAAAGTCTTACCCGTTGAGATGCACACTGAAGTATCCATAGACACAATTTCATGATGACTGGAATTTGTTTTAATATATGCCAGGATAAACAAAAGTTGGGGAGAAAGCAGATGAAACAAGACGGGCAAAATATTGGTCACCGTTGAAGAAAAGGGAGAGGTACGTGAGAGTTCACATATTGTTCTCTTTATTTTAGGATATATATTCAAATTTTTTTCATGCTAAAAGTTAAAACAAAACGACACCCTACCACACATTAATTATCTTCTCACATACTGTATGACTTGCTTCTTTATTGTGTTTGCTTTTTTTTTTTTTCCGTCTCCCTTACTAGTTTCCATGGGGGCAGAGTTTCTCCCAAGCACTTAGAAGAGCCTGCAGCACATACATGTACACAGTCAGCATTTGTTAAAGGATTATTTGGAGGCCTCCACCCCTCAGGGCTGCAGAGGAAGGGCCACTTCCTTCAGGCGTGGCTTGATCTGGCCTGAAGGGTACATGGGATCAGAAGAGGAGGGAAAGGCAGGGGAGCCGATGGAGGCCTTCCCGTGCGTGCCCAGGAAGAGGGCACAGGAGGACAAGGTGTCACCATGGGGCAGGAAGAAGCCTGCCAAGGAGAGGATGGTGGGGTTTCAGGTAGTTGGAGGGTTTTTTGGCCATTTTAACCACTATATTATACAATTCAATGGCATTAATTATGTTCACATTGTTGGGTAGCCATCGCCACTCTTTCCAAAATTCTTCATCACCTCTAACAGAATCTCCAAACCCGTGAAGCAATAAACCAGCCCCCCACCCCCCACCCCAAACCCTGGTTATCATTAATTTACTCTAATCTACTTTCTGTTTCAATGAATTTGCCTATCCTTGATATTTCCTGTAAGTGGGATTGTATAATACCTGTCCTTTAGTGAAAGGAAGGAGAGGATTTGGAGAGGAGGCTGTCGACAGTGTCAAATTTGGGGAATGCCAGGGAGCCGAGCACTGAGAAACGGCCAGTGGCCTGGGTTGACTAAGAAGCCCTCAGAGAGAGCAGCTTGGAGTAGAGTACAAGGGACTAAGGTGGGCCTTGGGGGAGGGGGCTACACATGCAGCAAGACACATTTGAATGAATACCTGGCAGCTATGGAAAAGAGAAAAAGCATGGACACTCCAGAGGGCACCTCAGTTGGATAAGTTTGGAGCAGTGGCCAAACCAGGCCTGTTTGGAGATGGGAGACAGGCCCAGCCATGTGAGGCAGCAGATATCTCCCCTGGGCCCTGGGTACAGGGGCCGGGGTGGGGGAGGAGGCTTCCAGCTGGAGTTGGAGGGACTGCAGATGCCCAGGGCTGCAGGGGTGTCACCTAGAGGCAGTGGCCCTGCCCCGGCTGCAGGTGGGCCTTTGATGTGGCTCAGGCTGCCAGGCAGAGGAAACCCGAGCTTCCCAGTGTGGCCTGCTCCATCAATGCCACCCAGTTTTCAATGAGGCTGAAATCCGACTGGACTATGCAGGCCTGTGGCAGGGCAATTGCTTTGCAGACGGAGCGGCTGGCAGGAAATCAAGGCACAGCATTTCAGTCTAAGATGAAAGAGGTGTTTTACCCAGACTCTTATCAATGCACCCACACTCCATCCTCCACTCTTTAGGGAGGGGTGCTTAGCGGGAGGGAGGCTAGAGACTTTTCCTACTTGCTTCATTTCCTCACCTCTCTCAGGGGAAGAGTACACAGCGAGGTTGTCTGTAAGGAGAGGGGCCTGTGGGTGAAGGGAAGAATCTGTGTTATTTCCACAGGCTTCAATTATCCAAGCTTCCCTGGTGGAATGAAGGAGGCATCTGTGAACACATGAGGTATAAACACAGAGAGTACAAAATGCATCCCCTCAACCCTTGTACATCACCCCCCACCCCCACCGTGCAGTTCAAGATGTCCTGTCACCCTTCACATTTACATATGTGCATGTGTGTGCATGCAGGTGTGTATGTGTGAGAGAGAGAGAGGGAATGAGACAGAGAGAGAGAGGGAATGAGAGAGAGAGAGAGAGAGAGAGAGAGAGAGGGAATGAGAGAGATGCTGCTCCACTGCTGCCCCATGACGCATCTTACCAGTATCCCCCTTATTTCCAGCCACTGAGGCTCACCAAGTGACCTTGAAATCTGCAGGGGTCAGGATCTCTACTTCTCACCCCACCCTAAAAACACAAAGTCGGAGACCCCATCTTTGAGAACATGATCTAATCATGCTTTGAAAGAGAGACACTGGGAGGGGAAAACAGGGGTGTTTTATGCTTTTAGCTTTCCCTTTATCGCCAACTCAACACACTTTTACTGAGGTCTCGGTGCCAGGCATTGGGCTGGGCAAAGGGACTCAGAGATGAATGTGGCTCTACCTCTGACCTGGGGACACCATCACCTTTGGTGATACAGCAGGGGCAGCACCAAGTCCTGAATGTGAAAGCAGCAGGAGGTGCCCCGGGGCTCTCCACCCTGGCTGCTCCCGAGATTTTCAGACCCTGTGCTGGGCCAAACGAACCACTCTCTGAGGGTGGGGCCTGGGCTTCAGTAATTTCAACCCCCCACCCCCACCCCAGATGATCCTAATGGGCTGCCAGGGATGAGAATGACTGTGAAACCATGCATCGCCTTTGAAAATGGGCATGACAGGAAAATAGGAGTTAGTCCTGGACAAGGAACCAGGGACCCAGGAAAGTGCTGCAGGCTTGAATTCATGCCTCCCCACCAAAGCAGTAGCACAGCAGGTGGGAGGGGGACGGTAACATCTCCCCCTCCCCCCCAGATCCTGACTGCCACCCTCAACCCAAACTAAGAAGGGAGCAGCTTGGGCTTCTTTATCCATGACCTTGAGGCTGGAACCCAGAAACACCCATCCCTCTCTTTCTAAAACTCCTTGAGTCCTGTTCTTGCCTTTTTTAAACACCCCAGTGTACTAGAGAGGTAAGAAGGGACAGCACCCCAACCGAGTGTCCAGGACACCCAGGGAAGGGAGAGGCCAGTGCTGGGGCATGGTGGGTACCCTTTGGCGGGGGGGGGGGGCATCTTCAAGCCTGATTTCAAACAGGTCTGGAGAGGGCAAGGCTTACCCTGTAGGACTGGAGCAGCCAAAGGGGAGATGCTGATGGTGTGGGGCAGGTGGAGTTCTTGGGAGGATCCCACAGGATACTCATGCTGACAGCAGAAGCTGTCTGTGATGTGATGGGACAGAGCATGGAGCTTGGAATTGGAAGACCAGGGTTTCAAACTGCCTATCATTAGATGTGTGACCTTAGACAGTTCTTTCTAAAGAGTTTCATCTCTCAAATAGGTATAGCAGCACCAAACTCAGAAATGGTCTGAGAATTAAATAAGATAATGTATGTAAAGCACTTAGAATGGTGTCTGGCATGGAGTAAGTGTTCAGTACAGGGAAGGGGTGATTGTCAGGAGAAGTAAATGACAACAGTAAAGTGCTCCATAAGAAAATGGTTTTTGTCAATATCATCCTCATCATCACTTAGCCCAGAGCAGATGAAGGTGAATTACCTGGAACTAGAAGGAGCAGGTGAGCAACCCAGCCTCATTCCTAGGGATTTACCCCTGCAAGGACCTCAGCAGACTGCAGTGGGGCCAATATGCTTCTTGTGTGTCCCAGAAACTGTTAGCTCCTTGAAGGAAGGAGCTGTGCTTTGTTCATCCCTGTCTCTCCAGCATCCGGCATAGTCCTGAAATATGGTAGTTGCTCAAGGCAATATTTGCCAAATAAATTGAATAAAATGTGTGTACTGGACATTAGGTCAATTGGAGGTGGGGGTTGGAGATGTTGACAGGGCAGGCCAGGAGGTCAAGTCTGAAGAACAAGTTGCTCGTGTGGCGCCCAGATGTCGGAGCAGGGCACAGTGAACAGGCACCAACGCCAGCTTCCCTGCTGCAGCATGCAGGGTGCTGGGCTGCAGAGCTCCTGACACAGAGATGTTGAGATTTCCTCACACCCCAAATGCCCCATCTGTGGAGGCCAAGATTCCTTGGTTTCTCACCTCCTGCTTGGAAATGCAACTATTCTCACAAGAGAGTGGGACTCACTGCTTGTTTCCAAAACCCCCAAGAACTGCCCTCCCCATGCCAGCAGGAACCCATCTTCCATCAATGTCCACTCAGCAAGGAGATCTAGCTCAGCCACAAAGCCAAATTCATGGTCCAGCATGGCCCAAACTGGAGAAAGACTGCAACCTCCTTGTCCCATCTCCCTTTGTCTGCACTAGATGCTATCCGTGGTCCTTCCCAGCCCTGCAGTTCCCCAGTTCACTGCAAACATTTTTCAGACCTAATGTAAACACTTTGCAAGGTTTTGAAATTAGAACCAGGCAGAATTTTGACACTGAAACAGGGGTGCATCAGAACCAGCTCAAACAGGAGAAATACCCAGTTTATTTGGTGCCCCAAAGGATAAATCATCAATGCACAATTGCCACCCAGCAATCCAAATCCCAACCTCCCATCCACTGACCTGCACACCCTCGTAAAGGGCATCAAGTTGTGTCAGGCCCATGAGACGGGTCTCCTTAACACAAACGGAATGATCTGAGGAGTTCTATTTCTACCTGTGTGATTTTGAGACATGAGCCTCTCCACATCCTCTCACCAGCATCACCACCCCAAATCTCTAAATCAAATAAGAGAATTGGCTGAACCTCTGGGCCATACAGCCATGCGGCTCTGTCACTGAAGACAGAGGATTCCCTGGATGAGATGAGCTATCCTGGGAACCTGCCCTCCATGGACAGGCCCGGGGCTGTTCTCAAAAGCACAGAGAGCAGGGGTGAGGAGATGCTTAGAAAGCCCCTTGCATGGAGCCGCTGAGCTCCTCCCTCCCTCAATCTGCCATATCACCCCCATGCCAGGCTGGGTTACACCTGTCAAAGCTGGCAGGGAATGGATAGAGCCAGTGAGGTAGAGAGTGCAACCTGGGGCCAATTACTTAACTACCAGAGCCTCAGTTTCCCCATTCATAAGATGAGGGAACAGCTCTTGCAGTGGTCTCCTGGGGATTAGGGAGGGTGTGTTCAGAGAGCAGATGCCCAACACATGCAATGCCCAAGGTGTGGTTGCCCCATTCCAGCCTTCTTGTGCCCCAGACAAGGAAGCTCAGGTGATGCAGTTTCAGCATAGGGGACAGGGGGGCATCCAGGGCTCATCCTGGCTTTGACTTACCCAGATGACACTGTATTTGGGAAGATATGAGATGGAATCTAGAGTTTTGCTAAAGAACCAGGGAGATCTTGAATCCATACCCAGCTGAGAGGTGGGACCTCTGTAGGGCGATGGACTCTTCCCCATGTCTCCATGAAATAAACCCGCAGTCCCAACACACACGTGCATACACAGCCTGTAATTCAAGGTGAACTCTCCCATCCTGGAGGGCAGAAAGAGCTCCCAGGGCACGGGTTCCTGACAGAAGTGTAGGGCTCAGAGCAGTCACTAGAGGGCTCAGGAAAGCATGGAGGCAACTGCCTCAGGGAGGCCACAGGAAACGGGAGGGACAACGTGGGACAACATGGGAACACGCACCGGGCCGCTGAGGGAGCAAGAGGGGGAGAGAGAAGGCTGAGACCATGGCTGTGCTGGCTGAGAACGCACTGCCAACAGGGGGTAGGTAGGGTGGCTCCCATAAAGCTCCCCACCACAGAAAGACCTCGAGAGACCCTCCCTGGGGCTCCCAGCCATGACAGCACTTCAGAGCAGCATCCCCAAGGGAAAAACCACTGCATACTTGACATGTGTGAACCTTCCTCCCCTTAGCTTCCAACCTCCCTTCCATCACCAAAGGCATCACCCTGTTCTACATGGCACAGCTGATCTACAGGAGCCTGCGAGTCGGCCTCCAGCCACTGGGAGCGCCCTCTCTCCCAGGGGTGGAAACCGCATGCGCTTTGGGCTCACTCTGTCCTAGGTTCAGATCCTGCCTCTACCGCTACAGAGTTGTGTGATATTAAAGCAAGTTTCATGACCTCTCACACATGAGGGAGTCTTTTCCTCTTGCACAAATTGGGGGCCAATACCTCCCTTAGAGGAGTTTATTAGGACTTAAATGAGATTGGCACATAGTAGGTCCTCACATTTGATAGTTATTATTTGAGAATTTGAGGTAGAGCCTCACCAGAATGATCCCTGGCCTTAGGGGCAGCCATCCACCCCCCAGGGCCACCTGTGCCCCTTCCCTGCACTCCCCTCTGCTCCACTTCCCTTCCAACGGTGCCCATGGATGAGGCCACAGCACCCAACTGCCGGCAGAAGGCTGAATTCACAGCCGAAGGAGGTTTCCCCAGACCGATGGCCAGGGCAGAGAAAAGGCACAGGCACAACCGCCACCCGTCCCTGCTCCACCCTCTCCCTAGTCCCACCTTCTCCAGGAGTTTCTGAGGTGGAAACCACTTCAGTCATTTAGCCCAGTGTGACAATCACCGAGGAATCCTCTGTCTCAGCAGGGCCGGCTGTGAAGTGTTGTAATTAAAGCCATGGGTTAACAGGAGCGGCCGCCATCTGGCTGAAAGGTGCGCCCCACCTCCGCTCACCGTGCATCCCGGGCCTTTGGTCTCTGAGGCGCCAAGGGGCAAGTCACGCCACCGTCCCCACCACCTCCTCCTTATCTGTTCTCAACCCCAAACCTGAAAATCTTCGGCTAAGTCATGCCAGAGTTCCCTTCAGATAGCTATTTTAACAGCTTTTCCAATTCATACTCAGGAAGGTTTTTACCCTCTGTAGTCTAACTTAAATCCTTCCCTGTGCAGATGGATGGACCGAGTGGGGGGAGCTGAGATCGAGGTGAGCTTGGGCTTCAGGAGGAAGGCGGCCCTGAGAGGTGTCCTTAGAGAACAAAGGAGATGGTATGAGGACGAAGGAGATGGTATGAGGATGGGTGAAGCCAAGGACAGAGTATGAGGGGTGAAGGCAAAGGGGGAACAGAAAAGCATGTCAGTCAGATAGAGAAGAAAGCTGGGAGGCAGCTGGCCTGCGCGGGTTGGAAGCCGGGCTCTGCAAGGGATTGGCTTCCTACTACCTAACACCTCCATGTCTCAGTCACCCCATCTGTAAAATGGGGGCAGTAAAATTATACCTTCTCCTAAGGCTTTAATGGCCTGTTTTAATGTAAGCTCTCAGTAAACTCTAGGAAATCCTCGCAACACATCTTTCCCCATCTCTCTTAGATATGCTTCTCCTCTGCTCCTCACCCCACTCGCTGGGGCCCGTCTGTGAGCCGGCCTCCGCCCCTCCTCCACATGCACTTCCCTCTCCCGGCACAGCAGGCTCCAGCTCTCCCACCCACTCTGCAAAAGGCCCAGGCACTTTCCCGTGTGACCTGCTTTATAAAAAGGTACTCATTCAATTCAATTCCCACAACAACCCTCCGACGTAGGTATTATGGCTATTTTACAGAAGAGGAAACTGAGCCACAGAGAGGAGGAATTGCTCACTCACCCAAGAATAAATGGCAGAGCCAGGATTGAAACCCAGACTGTGTGGCTCCAGGCTTTTCCCACCACTCCAGGCTGCCTTCCAAGCCGAACTCCTCAATGCAGTGTCTGAGGACTTCAGCCTCTAGCGGTCCCTCCTCTGTCCCCAGCCCAGCCCGCTGCATGCGTTCCCTGGGCCCTGTTAGTTCAGCACCATGAAGCACACATCTCACTTCATTTATGTGCTTACACTGCCTGCCATGCACATGCATGCACACACATACACACACACACACACACACGAGTCACAGAGCAAGAATGAAAATGAGAGAAGGAAAGACTTTAGGAATGAGAGGCATTTGGGGAAAGGGAGGAGCTGGAGCAGGGGAAGGATGCTGAAAGGGGCCTAAGATGGCGTCTGCGGGCTTGGTGGACTTCTCTGGCAGAACCTCCAGCCACTGTCTCCAGCTTGGCTTCTGTCTTCTCTGTCAGGGCCTGTGATTCCATGGAAAGGAAAAAGTGAGAGGAGGTTCAGGCAGAGGAGGCCCAAGCCGGAGGTGGCTTGAAAGACCTCAAAAGCTCCAGCTGCTCTGAATGAGTTCAAGCCACTTGGCCCAGATGCACATCCCAGGGAACTGGGGGAACATGCAAATGAGGCTCAGGGACAGCTGTAGGGATCTTGGAGGAATCCTGAAAGGATTCTGGCAAGCAATAGGGCAGCTGGGAGGCTTCAGATAGGCAACGCAGTCCTCACTTCCAGAAAGGGGCCTAAGCTGGGCTTTGCAAACCACAGAGAGCTAAACGTGATGAGCCGCCTGAGAAAATTTCCTGAAACTATAAATGATGGTTGGTGAGTGCTCAGTAAAGGCAGTTGCAATTTGAGGAGACAGCATGTGTTCAGTTATAAAGTCCTGTCAGGAAAAGCTCATCTCTTATGTTGATAGGGTCACCAGGCTGACAGACGAGGGAAATGGGGTTTGCCCATGTTTGAAGAAAACATCTGACAAGCTCTTCCTGAAATTCTTGTGTACAAGCTAGAGAGAAAGCTAGAAGGTGGTAGAATTAGTGGGATATATAACTGGCTGCACAGTTGTACCCCAGTGATACTTATCAACAGATTGAGGACCCTGGAAGGGAAATTTCGTGGGCCATGCCACAGGGCTCCAGTCCCATACTCCCCCCATTCAACATTTTATCAATTCCTTGAATCAATATGCAGGAAGCACTTGAAGCTGACAGAGACAGCAGATATATTGGATGATGGAGACATGATCCAAAATATTTAGATCAGCTGGAGAGATGGACTGAACTTAAATGAGTTTAAATGAACTAGGGAAAAACAAAGTCCCAACACAAGACCAAAAAGCTATAGCACAGGGACAAAATTGTGAAGATGAGGCTTAATAGCGACTTGTGTTTAAAAAACGTGGGGGACAGGGGGTTGCAGTGCCATGTGGCTACCAAAAATAGCCAGGTCAGAATTGAGGGAGGGTTAGTAGAAGGTGTGGGACCTGGGCTGGTGAGGATGTGCTGAACAGACCTCACCTGGGGGAAGTGACTGGTCCTGGAGACCTCAGTATAAGGCAAATGGAAGGATTTCCAGGGTCCCATGACCAGAGACAAAGAGACAAGTCAGAGGATGAAATAAGTTATTAATATAAGTGGAAAAGAGGTGGGAAACAGATTGGCTTCACAGATTTAAAAAGCTATGCCTGGAAGAGTGACTGGGTTTGCTTGGGACAGCCACATGGCAAAGAGATGGAGCCCTTAGGGACAGAAAAAGACTTGAGAGAAATATAAGAACTTTCTATTAGACAATGTTGCCCAACAAGTCAAATGGGCCACCTTGTGGGCAGATGAAGCTCTCTGTCTCTGAGGAACACGAGAGTCCAGCAGCTGACCACAGGACTCGTAGAGGTGACAAATGGAAGCTTTAACGGGGGCCCACTTGCACTCCCCCACCTGACTGGATGCCAGCAACTCAGGCTTCTTACCCACTTAAAGTTGGAGGCTATTATGAGACATTTTAGCCTAAGACCTTCATTTGATGGTTTGAGCAAATATAAGTGCACAAGGAAGGGCAGGAGGTCTTGACTCTCAGACTCCTAAAGATCAAATGTGGCCGGGCCCAGGTCCGCTGGAGAGGTGAACCCACTCACACTCACATGGACAGAGGGTGGAGGACAAAGGGGTGGAAAGGAAAGCCATTCCAGCTCTCCATTGTCCAGAAGGGATGGAATGGGCAGCCCAAGAGTTAACTGACCCTTAACTTGGTGCCCCATGCTGGTGAGTACTGTGAGGCGTTATGGAGGCCTACGCCCAGGCTTTTCTTTGGGTGGCTCAAGGGGAGCTCATTGGGAAGATGGTCTTCTGTAGGAAAGGCACTCGATGCTATCGAGAAGATACCTCCCTGTTCGCTCTGACGCAGTGTACATCTGCAAGAGCTACACTACCTTAGTTAATCCTCCCTTAAAAAGGTCTTCCCTCATTTGACAGTTAAAAAAAAAAAGGCTCAGGGAAAGAAAGGAACTTACATAAAACCCACAACCAAAAATCAGACAAGCTGGGTTGGAACTGAAGTCTGTCTGATCCACAGGCGTCTACTCATTCCAGCAGCCCTTCTTCCATCAAAGGCTGCATGTTATGAGTTCCAAATTAGTGCCACAAGCATTCAGCAAAAAAAAGAATGGCCACTGCTCTACAGCCAAGTCTCAAACTTGAGCATGCATGAGAATGACCCAGAGGGCTTGTTAAAACACTGATTGCTAGGCCCACCATGGGAGTTGCTGAGTTAGTAGGTCTGGGGTGCACCTCCAGAATTTGCATTCCTAGCTAGCTCTGGGTGGTGTTAATTAATGCTGCTAGTCAGGGACCTCCCTTTGAGAGACACTGCTCTAGGGCAGTCAAGAAAAGAGGCGGATATTCAACCTCAGGACCACAAAGATAGTGGGACTGGCCTGGTGGATCATTCTGCTGGGTCAAGCGTCTGTGTCTGGGGCAGGAGTCCCCCAACATCCTCCCAGATGGCAGGACTGCCAGCCAGAGCTGGAACAGAGGAAGAAGTCTGTTTCACTGGAATCCATCTGGCTGGGAAGACGCTCTTTCTAAAAAAATCCAGCTTTCTGTTCTTCTCACAGGTGTCTTCCAGTTCTCCCAGGCTGATGAGGTGTGTTCTCTTCTACAAGAAGTCCTGCTTCTTCTACAGTGGGTCATTGTGACCCACCTCTTCCCTCCCCAGGGTTTTCTTCTTCTCTAAACAGATGAGCTCCTTGCACCATGCCTTATGTGACTGGGTTTCCCTAACTTCTCCCAACTCCAGTTGCCCTCCACAGAGCACTTTGGTTGGTGAGTGTTCCCTTTGAAATTCATATCCAGATTTTTTCAAAAAATTAAACATAAAATTACCATATGATCCAGCAATTCAACTCCTAGGTATATACCCCAAGAACTGAAAACAGGGACTCAAATATTTATACACCAATGTTCATAGCAGCATTAATTCACAATTGCCAAAAGATGGAAGCAACTCAAGTGTCCATCAGCAGATGAACAGACAAACAAAAGTAGCATATACATGCAATGGAATATTAGGAATGAAATACTGATGCATGCTGCAATTTGGATGAACCTTGAAGACATCATGTTGAGTGCAATGAGCCAGAAACAAAAGTGCAACTATCTTATAATTCCACTTATATGAAATATGTAGAATAGCATGCATAGAAACAGAAAGCAGGTTGAAGGCTACCAGAGGCTGGGGGAAGTGGGGAATGGGGAGTTACTGCTTCATGGGTATAGCATTTCTGTTTGGGGTGATGAAAAAATATGGAAGTAGATAATGGTGATGGCAGCACAGTATCGTAAATGTAATGGATGCTACTGAATTGTACACTTAAAACTGGTCAAAATGGCAAATTTTTTCTCTGTGCCCAGAAATGAGCACAGAATAACCAGGGAGAACGTAACCTGGACTCTGTGCTTCTCTCAGAGCCATTTAAAATGGTGGTGTTTTGAGCAACTCCATCAGCCCCTATGAAGCCTGTGCACAATTAAACCCCTCAGATCTTTTTCTGAGGATCTGCTGCCAAGTTAGATCTCCCTGGCCCCTGGCCTCTCTTGAACTTGAAGAAATAATTTCTGCAATCTAATTGTGACTTTCCATCCACCCCTGTGAAATTTCATCTTGTTGGTTTAAACCCAGCATTCCAGGCTTTGAGATCATTTTGAGTATTTATTCTGTCTTTTACAGGAGCTACCCATCACAGCCTTGTCACTGACAAATTTGATAAGCCCACTTACTCCAAGTTTCATCCCAGTCATGGATAAAAATGTAGAGCTGCAGTTTTCAGAATTTCACCTGCTACAAACCATCTTCCCTTTTGGGATCCCTAATTGTACAATCATACTTCCCCAAATCAGCCTTCCTATGGCCTAGGGAAGGTCCCTGGGCATGGCTTTTCTTCCCTTGGCCATTACAAATGCCAGGCTGACTTGGTCTCTTTCATCTAAGCATTCCATCACAGCACCACCTAGTTCTTGGTCATGGTCAGAATCAAATCAGAAGGACAGTTACAGTTGCCATTTCTCTACCTTCTGAGCAATGACAGTGTTACAGAAGCAAGGCACAGATGGATCCGACCCTCCACTTGAAGCAGTATTGGATGTCTACACCTGTAGTCAGGCTGCCTACCCTCCTCCCCATCATTAATGTAGCATGCCTTCTGACAGCTTTATAATCTGTACCGGAAAAGTGGCATCCATATGGCTGGGAAGCTGTGAAAGGGATTTGTCCTAATTTGGACTCAGCAGCGAGGCATTCTGGGATCTTGGGAGCTGGTCAGTGAGGAAGTGAGAAATGCTTTTTGGCGTGGATTATCTGGAGAAAGAGGGTAAGAAGAGAATCAGGGAAGTAAAAAGGAAAGGGGGGCATTGATGAACAGCATCTCTGCTTTCCTACCCTTTTGCATGTGAGAACTGTACCTCTTCTGCTAGAGACATAGTGCCCAGGGGATGCTGATGGAGCATTTGTGAACTTGTTGACACCATGAGCCAAGAGCCACCCACAAGGACAGAGAAGAGTGTACGTAGATGTAGTGGCCAAGTGTGGAGGCTCTGAAGACAGTCTGGGCTTAAATCTCAGCTCTACCATGAATTAGCTGTGTGACCTCGAGCAAATGCCTAATCTCTCCAGGTTTCAATTTCCTCATGTGGAAAGCGGAGACAATAATAATATTTTCATATAATGCACATGAGGAATAAAAGAGATGATGCATGTAAAAAAGTTTAGCAGACCTTCTGCGCATAACAACTGCTCAATAAACATTAGCAATTATTGTCAAATAATAGCTTGAAGTTACTGAGGGCTGATAGTTTAGGAGCTGGTGGTATGAAAGAGGAAAGAGCTGAAAATGTGAAAGAAAAACAAAAATGCTGGAGATTAGAGGCAGGAAAGTCTTGTAGTTACTCTGAAGGGGCAAGGCAGCAATTTGTGGAACTGACCTGGAGGTGAGGCAGAGGAACAGGGTCAAGTCAAGGAGCTTCCATCAAGGTAGGGCAAAGCAGCCAGCCCAGGGCCTCAGAGAAGTTCAGTGAAAAGAGTTTGTTTTCTCAGCTCTCAATATGAGAACTTTTTATTGCTATAGGAAATCAGTTAAAAATGGCCTAAATGGTCCATGTAAAAAAAGAAGCATAAATATTCCACTTCTAGTCATCTGTTCCAAGGAAATAATCATCAACAGGCACAAAGATATATGTATAAGGATGTTCACGACAGCATTATTTATAACAGTGAAAAATTATTTACAATCTTAATGTCCAAGCACAAGGGTTCGTTAAATAAATTATGGCACATCCTTATGATGGAATACTTAGAAGAATACTTAAGATATGGGGGAAATTAGCACAATATGTTGTTAAATGGAAAAAGCTGGTTACAAAACAACATAGATAGTATGATCACAATTTGGTTACATGCATATGTAAAAGGAAATACATAAGGATGTTGAATGAATATGCATTATTTTATGAATGCTTCTTAAGAAAAAAATGACCCAAAAGAAGCAGCACAAGAAAGGAATTCCCCCTATCAGTTTATAATAGAAAATCATTAAATTCAGAACATAAAATCAAGACAGTAGCTATGGTTTGAATGCCAGGAGCTGTGGCTGATAATGATTAGAAAGGACCAGGCTGTTTTGAGGGGTTGAGGACTAAGAGATCCTGCATATCATTGGCATGGGGCCAGGTAGAGCCTAGGAAGGAAAGTTCGATTTAGGTCAGTGGCTCTCAACCACTGCGGTATATTAGAAGCTCCCGGGGCAAGCAACAACAACAACAAACCATCTATACCCAGAGATTCCGACTTAAGATCTAGGATGGGGCGGGTCACCTATAGGTTTTAAAAGCTCCCCTGGTGATTCTGATGGGAACCAGTGACTTAGGTGTTGAGGTGGGCTGAGTACCAGTAAGCAGTGGACACGAGGCTACTCCCCCTGAGGCACAGTGAGTCTTATTCTC
>PVKY010000294.1:40252-56470 GCA_004027775.1 Bradypus variegatus | reverse complement strand
GGAGGGTCCTCACTGAGTCCTTGGTGGAAGGACCTGCTCCTTACCCTGGAGCAAGAGGCAAAGGCTGCAGGTTTTGATGGTGGAGCAGGTGTTTCCAGCGCCACTTTCTGCATGAGCTTTCCCGGGTCCAGAGAGCTGAGGTGACCTGCTCAAGGTCACACAGGCAGGCCTGCAGGACTGAGCCTGAGCCAGGGAGACAGTGGAAAGTGGAAGCAGGGGGCAGGGGCAAGGAGAGGGCATCTTGGTCCAGAAGCCAGAGACCTGGGTCCTGGACAGACTTGCAGGGCACTGGGGCCATGTTCTCCCCCTCTGGGACTTGCTTTCCCCATCTGGGCAGTGAAGGGCTGGCTCCCATGGCCTCTGAAGTGCTTTCCTTTCTAATTGTCTAAGCTGGCCCTTCCTCGGTGGTGGGAGGTGGGTGGGGATAGGGAATGGGAGATAATGGGTTTTTACTCAACAGAGAAATTCCTTCTCCATCCTCCAGGCTCAGAGGATCAAAAGAGGCCAGGGGCACCTCGTCTCTCCTCATCTACCTGCCCTGACAGGTGGTGCCTGCCTCCAGTCCCTGTTAACCCCCTGAGGACCAGGGCGGGGCCTCGCTGCCCCTTGAAATGGTTTCCCTGGGGGCCAGAGACATCAGGCTGGACCTGGGATGGGGGGGCAGCTGCAGATCCCGGAACCACCCCCCAAATCCAATGGAGAGAACTTCAGGCCGCCAGGGCCGGGCTGAGAGCCTCCGGCCAGGTGGGTCACATCCCGGGGGAGGTTTGGGCGGGTCTGCTGGCCCAGGCTGGGACCCCATTCCAGGGGGTGCAGGGCTAGAAGGACCCCTGTTTCTCCCAGGCTCCCTCTCTGCCCGTCCACCCCCTGCCGGCTCCATAGCCCTGGGTGTGGGGGCACGCAAAGGAGCAGCCGGGAGAAGGGTTAAGTTGGGAGCTCGGGATGGCTTTGGCCACGGCCATTCCTCCGGGAGAGGAGGAATGAGAACAAGGAACCCATTCTGTGTGTGGGAATTAATAGCAAAGAGTCATCTGGGGTGTCATTCAAGCCCTGATCAGCTCCCAGAGGAATGCAAGAGAGAAAGAGAGGGGGGGGGGTCCTGAGGCAGAGATGTCAGAGGAAGGGCATCAGGGTCAGGCTGGTAAGTGGAGCCGCCCTGGCAGGTGAGCCCTTGGCCCTAGGATGGGGAGCCCTGCATCTCCTCACAGATGTGCCCTGCCCCAGGTGGGGAGGGGACTGCCCTGTCATGCCCCCAGCAAGGTCTCCACTGTGTCTTCCCTCATTCCCAGATGGCTGCACCCTCCACCCCCATGGGGCCATCTCCCCTGAGGCCTGGAGCCTGGCCCAGGCACCGCCACCCCCAAGTCTGCTCCCATCTTTGCCGGGTGTCCCTGGTGTTCTCTGTAGGAACAGCCCTGAGGCTGATGCTGTGGAGTCTGCCTGGGGTCCCAAGTTGGACCCTCTTCCTCCAGGACCCAGGAGCCCCAGCAACCTGGCCCCAGGTCCAGCTCGGACACATTCTGGCCGGGGGGCTGCCGGCACCTTTAGCTGCCTGCTTGTGGGGAGCAACAGGGTGCTTCGGCCATCACAGCTCTTGGCTCATTTGCTGACGCTCTGGACTCCAGGGCCTTCCCCTCAGCCTCCTCCATCTGCCTGGGACCCTGGGTTGGCCTCAGCCTTCGCCTGGGTCCAGACACGTCTCACAGGAAGGGCCTTGGGGAAGTGTGGCGGGTCGGGCCACAGGTTTTGTGGCCACGCAGGCTGAGGCCGGGGAGGGCGCCGCCTGCCCGAGGTCACAGGACCCAGCAGGAATCAGCCGGGTCACCTGCCGTTCAGCCCAGTGCCCTGACTCTACCTGACCAAGGACCTCATAGACATGGGGAAGCCAAGGCCCACCCGGGCCTCGGGGGAGACAGGTGCCTAGACCCTGTGGCAGATGACAAGGGTCAGAGCAGGCCACCCCACTTCCCAGCTGTGTGGTCTGAGGCAGAGCTCCTCGGTCCCCCCGGAACCCCGAGGTCTCAGATGGGGCCATCTAATCCTCACCTGGCAGCTTCTTGTAAAGCCTAAAGAAGGTAACGGGGCTAAAGTGGTTTTTATTATTGGCAGTCAGGGCAGCGCCCCTGCCCTCAGGCCATGTGCACACCATCTGAACGGCTGAGGTGGCCCCAACAGCTTGGGCCCTCTTAGGGGAATCTGGGAAATCCTGTACCCATTGCTCCTCCTTGACTGTGGTTTCTGTGGGGGTGGGTTTCCTGGCCGCCAAACATCCCTGGTGCCAGCCTCATTCCCACATCTGGTGATGTATCCTGCTGGTCCTGCTGGAGCTTGATGCCTTTCCTCTGACAGAGTGGCAGAGGGGACAGAGCCCGCAGCCTCAGGCCCGACCGGAGGAGCTTTGGAAAGCTCTGGGCCTTGGTTTCCTCCTCTGAAAAATGGCCAGCTGTCCTCCTGTGGTAGACTCTGGGCATGTTGAAGCCTGAGGGATCCTGAAGGCTGTCCAGCTCTATCTACTCAATGTACAGATGGGGAGGGGGAGCTAGAAAGGGGAAGCCTGGGTGAGGGCTGAGATGAGGCGAGCTGGCAGGCCCCTCTGCATTGGGCTGGGAGTCTGGGCGCCTGGGTCCTGGCTGAGCTCAGCCACTGGGAGCCAAGTGATCCCACACAATTCCTCGCCCATATCTGGTGTGCAGGAAAGGAGCTGAAGTCTTTTGCAAACTGCAAAGTGCTCTACAAATATGGGGGGTTCTTAGGACAGTCACTTTCCTGAAAGCGCTGGCCCTCTGGCCTAGAGACCCTGAGAGGCCAAGGGCAGGCAGGCCAGGGCTGGCCCCATGCTCTTCAATGAACCCCATGCAAGGGCCTGGGGTCGCTGGTACCCCACCCTGAGGCCCCACCCGGAGAGAAAGACGCTATATGGGTGAAGGATGGGGGAGCCCTGGGGTTCCCTGCCCAGCTTTAGAGGTGTGGCAGGTGTTTGCATGGGACCTTCTACAACATCCTGAAAGTGAAGCCAGTTTCCTTCGGGTATACACACAGCTCGCGGGGCACTCTCAGGCAAACTGACTCAGTCCCACCGTCACTCCCTTGAGCAGCTAGCTCATAGCCTGGTGACCTTGACTCAGGCAGTGTTTATGGAACTGAATGGGGTGATGATGTTGAGGTGCCCTGCTGCTGGCAAGAGGAAGCCTGTGGGGTGGAGGTGGGTGGAGGTGGGGCCTGCGTCTTGCAGCCTCTGGACCAGGATTCGGATAGTCCCAAGTTCCCTACCTGGCCCTGCAGCCTCTTACTTGCAAGCTACTTCCCTGCTCTGAGCTTCAGTTTCGTATTCTGTGAACTAGGAGTAATCAAATCTATTTCATGGAGTTGCATAAGGAGCAAGAGAGAAAGAATTGAGAAAGATCTGGGCACATAGTAGGTCCTCAACTGCATTCCCACTGGACACTCCAACGGTGCATCAGGGACAGAAAGTGGGTCTTTGGAGAAAAAAGATACAAATCATAGAAAGATTTTATAGAGAAATAATAGATGTAGAAAAATAGGAGTTGCGTTGCATTCAATTTATAGAGAATGAATTTGATTCATTGAGAAATCATAAGGCTGGAATGTTAGGGGGATCCATGAGTTTCTTCGTTCCATGCACCTGCTCCTGCTCTGTGCTGTCTGCTGGGCACCAGGGACCCAGGGAGCCATCAGGCCTGCCCTTGCCCTTGAGATTCTGTGGTCCCATGGAGAAGACAAGTAGATAAACACCAAATTCTGTCCTGAGCAGTGACAGGTGCAGAGAGGGGGGAATCACTCACAGGACCTTCTTCACCTCCGGCCTGGGAGGCTCAGTGCTCCCCATTGGTCCACAGAAATGTTTGAGCCCCAAAGAAAAAAGTATCAGCTCCAAACTATGTGAAGAAAACAGCAACTAGAAATTAATTAAAAATTTAAAAGAAAAATCATAAAAATCCATTAAGCCTTGTTTATAGCCAAACAATTAGGGAAATATAATTGTATATGATTTTACATTTTAATGTGTAAAATTTTAATGTTT
The DNA here is from genome assembly GCA_004027775.1 of Bradypus variegatus. Lineage (NCBI taxonomy): Eukaryota > Metazoa > Chordata > Mammalia > Pilosa > Bradypodidae > Bradypus > Bradypus variegatus. The sequence continues at coordinate 52,428 of PVKY010000294.1, read as the reverse complement.
GATATAGGGTGGGGTGGGTCTGGGACCTACAAGGGTCTTAGGAAATGGTTTTGTGCATCAGGGACTGAGAGTGTGCAGCAAAGGGATCTGTGCCTGGAGCAGTCAAGGAGGGCTTCTCAGTGGAGGTGCTATTTGGGTCTAAACTTAAAGAGGGGTTAGGGGATGAACAGAGGGAAAGAGGCTTGATGGTGGCTGAGGTAGAAGGAGATGCATGAGCAAAGGTGCAGAGAAGGGAATGCACATGGGGGACTTGGGAGAAATGCAGGATATTCATAATGTCATAGGGTGTGGAGAAGAACAGGGGAGGGGCCTGGGTGGCACTGGAAAGATTGTCAGGGTCTTTGGTACCAGTCAAAAGTGGAGAGAGATTTGAGAACCAAATGGGCAGGGGAAACGGGCAGTAATAACAGCACCTGCTATTCCATGAATGCTCGCTGTGGGCCTGGTACTTTCTATGTTTGGGCCCAAGGCACGTATGTCTCCTGGTCAAATCCTCACAACAGCCCATGTGGAGCGAGAGGTGGGAGGCAGGCACATGAAACCGAAATCTAAGTCTTGTGAACCTTCAGCTAACCAGAATCCTTGCCTGCCCTGCACGTATAAAACAGTGTCAAATGTATAACATGGTGAATCTTATGGTGGGTGATGACTATAATTAACAGTACAAATATAAAAGTTATTTCATGAACTAGAACAAATGTATGATACTATTGTAAGGAGTCAATAATAGAGAGGTATATGGGAAAAATGTACCTGTTGCAAACTAGGGACTACAGTAAACAGTAATATTTTAATATTCTTTCATCAACAGTAACAAATGTACCACATCAATACTACCGGGTCAATAAAAGGGGAGGATAAGGGTATGGGATGTTTTGGGTTTTCTTTTTTATTTTTATGACTTTATGGATTAATGAACATATTCTAAAATGGATTGTGGTGATGAATGTGCAACTGTGATGATACTGGAGCCCTTGATTGTATACTTCAGATGGATTGTACGGTGTATGAATGTATCTCAATAAATTTGCATTTAAAAACAATGTCAGAAAACATGCAAGTGATATGCATTGGTTGTAGACAAATTTAAAAATATAGAGAAACAAAAAGAAGAAAGTAAAGCTCACCTGACTAATTCTGTTGTCCGGAGAGTGGTGACGGTTTTGTGTAAATGTTTCCAAACTCAGATCCTTCTGTGTGTGCAGCCCCGTGTCCATCTAAACATGTCTGAGTGTCTGCACAGCAGATGAGCTTGCCCTTAAGTGGAGGACCAGGTAAATGTGTGAAGGCGCATCTGAGTACGTGTGTGTTGCTGAGTGTTTGGGTTTGCATCAGCCTCGTGGGCAGCAAACTGTTCCCAATTTGTACTCATTTTGTCCACTTGCCCTGTCGTGGACTGAGAGAAGTGGAGCTCCTTCTTATTCCTAACGTCTTTGATTTTTCCCTCAAATCTCCTGCAGTTCCTGCTTTGTGGATGTTGAGGCTATGTTGTTTGGTGCATAAATATTCATAGTTTTATATCTTTGTTATGAATAGCTTTTAGCTTTATAAAGCCCTCTTCCTTATAATTTTGAATTCTTACTGGCCTAAATCAAACCTTGTCAGATCGTAACTTTGCCACCCCTGTTGTCTGCGTTTGCTTGGTGTGCCTCGACCTCCGCAAACACTTGACATCCAGTGCAGATATGTAAAAGTTCCACCGCCAGATGCAGACAGAACTGAGTTGGGATCCTGAGCATGGCACTCACTGGGTGTGGTTTCAGGAGAGTCCTCTAATACTTCAGACCTCCACTTTCTACGGGAGAGGATAAGAACAGCCTGACAGGTTTGTTGTGATTAAATGAGAAAATCTAGCATTAATAAAATAATAATAAAGTATGACCATGAGTGAGCACCCACTGCTGGTGGGACCTGTGCTGTGGCAGCAGTGGGTCCGTGGGGGGAGAGCACGTTTATATGCAGCCCCGAGCACAGGGCCGGAGGGGCGCCTGGCAGAGGAGGCTGCTGGGCATGGAGGATGGAGGCAGGAAGCCCAGCAGCCTTCAGGGAAGGCTTCTGGAGAAGAGGGACTCGAGCTGGGACAGAGGGTGAGGGGGCAGGGAGATAAAGCTGGCTGAAGAGGTGCAGGGGTGTGGGCGTTTCCCACAGGGACAGTCCTGATGTGTGGGCACGTGGAGACCGGGGAACCTGGTGATCTGGGTGGATCCCAGGCTGTAACAGTTTGAGATTGTTGCAATTTCCAAGTGCATATTCTAATACTAAATTTTTATTGTATTTTGCAAATGTATTGGTCCACAGAGGATCAGTAATTAAAATAAAATTTGTCTGTTGCCCCAGAGAGTTGGGAGAAGGGCTGGTCTGCATGGACAGCTGCTGTCCAGGGAGGGTGAAGGGTCGGGTCAGAGGGCACAGGTGGGTGGGCGGCTGGGATTATCTGTCAGGTCAGGGCCATCACCCATAGCTGACTAGAGTCACCTACCCCATGGCGACTGTGCTGAGTGGACGGCCTTCTGCAGCCATCCTCTGTAGTATGTTTTCGAGCTACAGAGGAGAGCCAGCTCTGTCCCTCCCCTCCCAGGGCTGACACATCTCACTCTAGGGCCAGGAGTTCCTGCAGGAGGGGAAACTTCAGCTTGGCTCTTGGAGGGTGGGGAGTGAGGGGCAGCTTTTCCATCTGACTTGACCCGTTCCCCCCACACAGGAAGGGCCTGGCTCGGGGTGGGGCGGCAGGGGCAGGACAGAGCCCGGCCTTGGCTGGCAGCTGTGGTCTGCGTCCGGCTCTGCCACGTCTGCATGTGCCGGGCCTGGGGATGAGGGTCACCCCTCGGAGCCCCAGCTCCCTCATCTGCACGATGGGGACCCGGGTCCTCCTCCCTCACCTGGCGGGACTGAGATGAAAGTTCCCAGGGGCTGCTCCTGTCTTCTCAAGCTTCTGGAAGCTGCAGACTCACGAGATTTGGAAGGAACTTCGAGTTCATTTAGGACAAGTGCTCCATTTTACTGAGGTCCAAAGAGGGAATGGGGTTTGCCTGAGGTCACTCTTTGTGAGCAGCAGAGTGGGGACTCGAACCCAGGCCCCCGATTCCAGGCCTGGCATACGGTGTCTGGCACCCTGGAAGTCTGGGGGATGGGGATGTCCTGGACGGGAGAGACTGTGTCTGTAGCACCCATAGCCCCTTCCTCACTGGGTCTCCCACCCGTATCTGTCCAGGACCGTACCCAGGAGGGCAGCGTGCAGAGCGGGAGTAGGCTCAGTGACAGGGCAGAGGGGCCCGCAGGGCAGTGGCAGGAAGGCTGGCAGACAGCGGTGAGGGCTCAGCCCCAGGGACCGATATTCAGGGGCAAGACCCTGAACCTGCGAGGATGAGCTAGAAAAGGCAGACCCCGGCTCAGGGCAGCGGGGAGAGGCACAGGAACCAAGCTAGATCGGAACCCTGGCGCAGGGAGGGAGGGAGGCTGAACCTGGAGAATCCGGAGGCAACAGAGCGGGGTCAGGTCCGGCTGTACCCACGGAGCAGCGCCCATGCCTCCAGGAGCCTGCTTCTGCCTCTGCAACATGAGATTAAAAGCAATGCCTCAGGGGCTCTGGTGGAGCGCAAAGGGTAGAGGAGGAGCGCGGGGCTTCTGCTTCCCAGGAAGGCAGGACTGAGACTCTCTGATGCTGAATCCCAGGGCAGGGCCGGATTCTATCCCGTGGTGACCCCATCAGCAGGATTCAAGGGCCACACGGGCGAGTGGGTAGATCTGCCTGCATTTTCCTCTCGTCTTCCTCCTGGGCCCTTCTTAAAATAGAGCCACTTGTATTTCATTCACCCTTCTAACTCTCCCCCACCCCCCTTTCAGAGCAAGGCAAGGAGATCACCTAACCAAAGCAACCAGGAAGGGTCCTTATTCCTGTCACAATTATGAGACGGGGATTCAACCCCTGGAATCGGGGTAGGGCTGGGGGCTTAGGCCCCAGGAGCTGGGAGGAATCTGGTGGGTAGATGACAGATGTGACTGGGAGATGAGACCTGGGGAGAGGCCATGGGGTGTGCTGGGTAAGGGCACAGGCTCTGCACTAGGCACCCTGGGCTGAGTAACCTTGGGCAGGCTCCATGTCTCTGTGCCTCAGTTTCCCCATGTAAAATGGTGAGAATTACTGCATGTACTTCTGGGGGTTATTGTGACCCATGGAAAGCACTGAGAATGCTGGCCAGTACACATCACAGGTGTCTTCAGCAAATATTTCTTGAACACCTACTATGCACCATGCACTCGGAATGCATCAGTGAACTAAAGTACAAAATCCAGTTGAGGGAAACCAACAAAGGACAAAAGAACTTAATTACATAGAACGATAGGAGGGGAAAGTAAGCAGGGAAAGTGTATCAGGGGTAGGTGTGGGCCCTGCGAAGTGAAGCGGGTAGATTTCCTGGATGTGTTTGCTTTTTTGCCTTTTTAAAGTTATTACCATTTTACTTTTTATTGTAGTAACCAATATAGAGCACAAAATTTCCCATTTTAACCACATTCAAGTGTACAATGCAATAGTATTCATTATATTTATAATAATTGTGCTACCATCACCAACATCCATGACCCCTCTTTTTTCATCACCTTAAACAGATACTTGCCCATTAAACTGTAACTCCTTCTAAATTACTATTTTTAACAGCTTTAAGGTATACTTGATATACAATAAATTGGAACATCTTTAAAATGTGCGCTTTGATGAGTTTTGACACATGTATGCATATACACGTGAAACCATCACCAAATCAAGAAAATGAGGATCTCTGGTCACTCCAAAATTTCCTTGTGCCCCTTTGTCATCCATCCTCCATCCTGGGCAGGTACTGATCTGCCTTCATTCAGATTCATGGGCAGTTTCTAGAGTTTTATATACACAGAATCATACTGTACGTACTCTCTTATTGTCTGACTTCTTTCACTCAGTATGATTGTTTTGAGATTCATCCATGTCGTGTACAACAATAGTTCAAACTTTTAATTGTTGAATAATATTCCATTGTATGGATAGACCATAATTTGTTTATCTGTTCACCAACTGATGGCCAGCTGGTTGGTTTCTGGTTTTAGGTTACAACTACTAAAGCTGCTCTGAGCATCCACATACCAGGCTTTGGGTTGACTTCTGCTTCCCTTTCTCATAGGCAAGTGCCTAGGAGTGGGATATCTGGGGCTTACGATGTGTCCACTTAATTTTTTAAGAAACCACTAAACTGTTTTCCAAAGTGACTGAACCCTTTCACATCCCTGCCAGCAGTGGACGAGAGGTCCGGTTCCTCCACCTCCTTGACAACACTTGGGATCATCAGTCTTTTCAATTTTAGCCATTCTAATGAATATGCATCTCACTGTGGATTTAATCTGCTAATGGCGAGTTATCCTGCTCATCTTTCCAAGCTGATTTGCCATTCTTGTATCTTCTTGGGTGAAATGTCTGTTCTAATCTTTTGTCCTCTTTTTTATTGGGTTGTTTGTTTTACTATGACTGAGTTTGGAGAGTTCTTTGTATATTGTGGATACAGCTTTTGATCAGATATATGATTTGCAAATATATTCTCCCAGTCTCTGGCTTGTCTTTTCATTCTTTTTATGGTATCTTTTGAAGAACAAAAGTTTTAAATTTTGGTGAAGTCCAGTTTATTAATTGTTCTTTTATAGGTTATACATTTGTTTAAGAATCTAAGAAATCCTTGTCCAACCAAGGTCACATATATTTTATCTAGAATTTGTAGTTGTAGATTTCACATTTAGGTCTGTGATCCATTTGAGATAATATTTTGTGTAGTATGAGGTAAGGGTCAAGGTTCATTTTTTTGCACATGGCTATCTAATTGTTTTTACACCATTTGTTGAAAAGACTGTCCTTTCCCCATTGACTTGTCTTGTACCTTTATCAAAAATCAATTGACCACACATATTTAATCCTATTCTTGTGCTCTCTATTTTTCCATTGATCTATGTATCTTTCTTTACACCATGTTTTAGTTTCCTAGGCTGCTTAAAGCAAATACCAGGAAATGGGTGGGGTTAAAAAAATGGGAATTTATTTGCTCACAGTTGAGGCTGGAAAATGTCCAAATCAAGGCATCATCAAAACGATGCTTTCTTCCTGCAGACTGACCACTGGTGATCCTTGGTTCCTCTGACACATGGCAAGGCACATAGGGGCGTCTGCTTGTCTCCCCCTTCTCTTCATGATTTCGTTGCCCTCAGCTTCTTGTTTCCATGGCTTTCTGCCCACCCCCCCCAGGATTCCTTCTGTTTGTAAAGGACTCCAGTAAGAGAATTAAGTCCCATCCTCAATGAGGTGGGTCACACCTTAACTGAAGTAGCCTCCTCAAAATATCCTACTTACAGTGGGCTTTCACCTCCAGGAATGGATTAGATGTAAGAAAATGTTTTTCTGGGGTTCTTATAGCTTCAAAACACCACACTCCACATCTGGACCCCAAAAAGACATGTTCTTTCCACATACGAAATACATTCATTTCATCATATCATCCCCAAAGCCTTAACTCATTTCAGTAACAATATTAAGTACAGACTCGCATCAAAATTGGTTATGGGTGGGATCTGTCCAGAGTCACGATTCCCCTCCAACTGTGGACTTGTGAGACCTAGAGATTAAGTTACCTGCTCCCAATATAAAAAGAAGGGACAGGCATAGGATAAACATTCCCCTTCCAGAAGGGAAAAATTGGAAGGAAACCAGGGGTCACAGGTCCCCAAAAATTCTGAAAACTTGCCGGGAATATTCCATTAGATTTCAAGGTCTGAGGGTCATCTATGGAATGATGTTTGGTCCTTCTGGCCTGGTGAAGTGGCCGTCCCACCCCTTCCAAGTTGCTTGTGAAGCAGCCATGCTCTCCTGGAATGCTGGAGAAAGGGTTCATCCTCTTCAAGCCTGGAGTGGCATACAGAATCTCCGCAATCCCCCAGGCATCTGAGAAAACTGGGGTGGCAACACTCTTCCTGTACAACAGTGTGGAAGGCCCACCCTCTCCAAGCACCAGGGCAGACTCACCCTTTCCCCACACATGGGTGGGTCTGCTCTCTTGGCCCAAGAAGATGTTTTTGGTCCAGACCTCAGTTTCCATGCTTCTGCCTTCAAAATGGTTTTTCCTTCAATCTTTCCCTTTTCTGTCCCTTTTAGGCCAGGCTGGCAGTGGTTCCATTCATACAGGTCTTGCAAAAACCTTGTCAGTTTCACATGTAGTACACATGGGTCCAATCCATCAGACAGTAGGACTTTCCATGGATCCTACCTGTATAACTGCATCTCCAATTCTGACTCTCACTGAAATGGCTGACTGGTTCCCTGTTCACTATGGATTAAATTTAAGAACATATTTTCCTGGGGTACATGCAGCTTCAAACCACCACACACCAATGCCACATTGTCTTGATTATTATAGACTTATAACACATCTTAATATCAGGTAGTATAAGCACTTCAACCTTCCTTTCCATTTCAATATACATGGAGCAGTATGTTCTGGGGAATCACTTTCCAGAAGTTCAGAATTTTCCAAACATCAATTTCTGCTTTCTCTGTGCCCAGGAGTTCAGTTCTCAGCTTATCCCTTCCCTCTTGATTTTACTATAAGCTACAAGGGGAAATCAGTCTGCATTTTTGACATTTAGCTTAGAAATCATCTCAGCTAAATATTCAAGCTTATCACTTTCAAATTTTGCCTTCCATCCAGCATCAGAACTCAATCTTGCCAAGCTCTCTGCTACTTTAAAGCAAGGATCACTTGTCCTCCAGTTTCCAATGACACATTTGTCATTTCTCTCTAAGGCCTCATCAGAAGTACCTTTAGCAACAATAATTCTACAACGGTTTCTTCAAATCACTCTAGGCCTTTTCTATCAAGCACCTCACAGTTTTTCTAGCCTCTATCCATTACCCATTCCATAGCCATTTCCACATTTTTGGTATTTGAATAGCAACACCCCATTCTCCTGGTACCCAAATCTGTTTTAGTTTCTTAGGCTGCTCAAAGCAGATACTATGAAATGGGTTGGTTTAAACAATGGGAATTTATTAGCTTACAGTTTGAGGCCAGGAAAATGTCCAAATCAAGGCATCATCAGGGTGATGCTTTTTTCCCTGAGACTGGCTACTGGTGATCCTTGGCTCCTCTGTCACATGGCAAGGCACATGGCAATGTCTGGGGGTCTCTCCCTCCTCTTCCAGGTTTCCTTGCTTTCCACTTCTTGCTTCCGTGTCTCTCATTCTCTCTCTCTCTCTCTCTCTCTCTCTCTCTCTCTCTCTCTCTCTCTCTCTCTCTCTCTCTCTCTCTCTCTCTCCTGTTTATAAAGGACTCCAGTAAGAGGATTAAATCCCACCCTCACTGAAGTAGCCTCATCAAAAGATCCTACTTACAATGGGGTTACACCCACAGGAGTGGATTAAATTTAAGAACATGTTTTCCTGGGGTACATACAGCTTCAAACCATCACACACCAATGCCACCTTGTCTTGATTATTGTAGACTTACAATATGTCTTAGTATAAGCACTTCAACCTTCCTTTCCATTTCAATATGCTTTAGAATCAGCTTATCAATTTCTACAAAAAAGCCTGCTGAGATTTCTATTGGGTTTGGATTGAATGTGAGAACAATTTGGAGGGAAATTGATATCATAACAATACTAGGTCTTTCGATCCATGAATGTGGAATGTTTCTCCATTTATTTATGCCTTCTTTAATTTCTCTCAGCAGTGTTTGATAGGTTTTGTTGTAAAAGTCTTACACATTTTTTTTGGCCAAATTTTCCCCTCAGCATTTCATATATTTATGCTACTCTAAATGATAGGGTTTAAAAACATACTTTTAAATTTACAGAAATGTTGCAAAGATGGTTGAGTTTCCATGTTCACTGAGCTTTCTGTGATGTTAGCATCTTACACAACATGGGACAATCATCAAAAGTAAGAAATTAGCATTGGGACAATACTATTAACCTAACTACAGGCTTTATTAAGCTCTCCCCAGTTTTCCCACTGAGTCCCCCTGTGTGTTCCAGGATCCACGTCAGGCTCCTGCATTGCATTTAGTTGCCATGTCTCCTTAGTCGCCTCCAGCCTGGGACGGTTCCTTCATGGTCCTCCCTCATCTTTCACAACCTCGACGCTTTTGAAGAGTCCTGGTCGGGTTTTGCAGAATGTCCCCCATTTGGGTTAGTCCGATGTTTTCTCATGATTAGACTGAAATTATGGATTTTGGAGAAGGACACCGCAGAGATGATACCTCTTCACTGCATCATCCTAGGGGGACATGAGATCGCTATGTCTCATTAATGGTGATGTCAACCTTGACCACTTGGCTAAGGTGGTGTCTGTCCAGCTTCTCTACTGCGAGACACTTTCCCTTTCCCTGCTCTGTTCAACAGAGTGAATGGCTAAGTCCAACTCACAAGGAGAGGAAAATTAAGCTGCACCTCGGGAACACCACAGGGTCCCTTCTAGCCTCCCCCCATTATTTATTTGTAATTTCTTTCTCTGATATTGAGAAACCTGCCTCTCCGTATCAATAGTATACTTCCCTATTTGTTCAAACTCAGTATACATGTAAAATAGCTTTAGAATTGCTAACCCATACCCTTGTGAGAAACGAATCTACCAACCAGAGTACAGTGTGTGTTCATAGTTCTTTTTGTCTCGACTCGTGTAGCATCTAGTCAAACTGCCATTTCACAAAGATATTTAGGTCAGCTCCTTTCTTCCCCATCCTCTTCAGAGTCATTGCATCATATATTTGTGATACAAATGTGTCCCTAATTATTTCATATTTTGTGATACTATTTTAAATGATATTTAACAATTTTAATGCCTGATTGCTGCTAGTATATAAAGATTGATTTTTGTCTATTGGCCTTGTATCTTGCAACCATGCTAAATACACTCATTATAGTAGATTTTTTTGAAGATTTCTCAGGATTTTCTGCATAGATGATTATAGTGTCTGTGAATAAAGACAGTTACTTCTTCCTTTCCAATCTGCATGCCTTGTATTTAATATTTTTACCTTAGCGCACTGGCTAGGACTTTCAGTACAATGTTGAATAGAAGTGACATTGGACATTCTGGATGTGTTTTTTTTTTAATTTTTAAATGCAATTTTATTGTGATATGTTCATACACCATATAATCAATCCAAAGTATACAATCAGTGGCTCACAGTATCATCACGTAGTTGTGCATTCATCACCACAAATCAATTTTAGGACATTTCATCCCTTCAAAAAAATTATGAAAATAAAAGAATAGAAATAAAAAAAGAACACACAAAACATCCCATATCCCTTATCCTCTCTATTATTTATACATATTTTTTCTGGTTATTTTGTTGCTCATCTGCCCATACACTAGATCCAAGGAATGTCAGTTACAAGGTTTTCACAATCACATGGTCACACGATAAAAGCTATATAGTTATACAATCATCACTGGATGTGTTTTGAAGGTAGAGATGAAAGAATTTCCTAAAGCATTGGAGTTAATGAGTATTATATATGAGGACTTTGCCCTGTTGGAGAAAGAGTTGACTCCCACAGAAGGGGCCGGGGGCCCCAGTGGAGGTGTACGATGGTTTGTGGGAAGCAGAAAGGTGGTTTGGGAGCTGTCAGGAGGCCCCTGCTCAGCAGAGTTGAGAGGTTTAGCTAAGCAAGAGACTCTCCCATGCGTCTTTCTTCCTTTTTTTAGTTTGGGCTCAAACCTTAGAGTCTAAGAGGATTCCAGGAGACATTTTAGGAAGGAGGACGGGCTGAAGACTGTTGAGCTCTCCTCTCTCCCTCAATCCCAGGTTCCTGGTTCTGTGTCCCCATCAAAAGGCATCTGAATGAGCAGGGAAGTTTCCAGGGTCTTGACTTAGGGACCCTGAGTTGGCAGCCTGGCTCTGTAAATGCCAACTCTGTAACCTGAGGGGGGTCCCAGCCTCAGTTGCCCCATCTTGGGGATCATGATATGAAGCATACAGGGTGTTTGCGAAATTCCACAACCACAACTTACTGAATCTTGCCATGTATGAGGCTCTGTTTTAAACAGTTTACTTCTGTTTACTCATTTCGTCTTCCCACGTATCCTGCGAGATAGGTATTATTATTATCCCTATTTTACTAACGAGGAAATTACGGTGAAGGTCCCAGCTGGTAGGTGGTGGAGCTGGAGTCTGATTCCAAACTTCTGCTGTTACCACCAGGAACTGTCACGCTTTTGCTTCTGCTGCTCCCTCTGCCTGGAAGGCCGTCCCCCTTTCCCTTCACCTGATCACCCCTCCACTCAACTCAACCATCACCTCCTTCCGGAACTCTCCCCTGACCCCTCCCTACCGCCTGCCCAGTGCCAGCAGGCTCATCGCCCATGTCCCCCCAGATCAGGGGCCGTGTCTGGCTCATCTTCGCCCTCTCCAGCATCCTGCAGGGGATTGAAACCCAGCGGGGGCATCACCAAGTCCCTTGTGCCCTGAACCGCGGAGCTCGGGCGCCGGCCTGGGTCACCATCTTGAAGACCCATTGTCGTGGCTGCTGCCCACTTAAGACGAAGGTCCCCTGCAATGCGGCGGTCACTACGACGGAGCCCCCGGCCTGAGGGCATCTCGGGGCCCGCGCCTCCCCCTGCGCCAGCCACCAGCCGGCCCCGGGATGCTCCAGGAAGTGCCGTGTATGGCACCCGCCCCCACCCGACCCCTCCCAGAGAAGGGACCATTGTGTCCCAAGGGTTAACGAGGGATGCGAGGAAGGAGCCCTTTAGCCATGATGCCCTCTGACCTTTCATAAATCAGAGGGGCTGGGGGCGAGGGGGCTGCTTGGCAGGACTTCGTGGGGTGGGGGGTTAGAAGCAGCTGCGCGCGACGTTGACATTGTTCCCACCATTCTAAGTGCAACAAATCCCTCTATTGTGTTCCTGGTTTATCTGGTTCCTCTTGTTTATTAGCAGGCTCCTTTGGCAGCGGTTCCAGCCCTGGGCGGGTGGAAAGAGTGCTGGCACGCACCGCGGGGGGAGGGGGCTGCCGAGGGGCCGCTGTCAATGCCCGCATTGTCCCCGCGCTTTTTGTTTCTACTGTAATGACATGTTGGAAGAGAGAGAGAGAGAGAGACGAGAGAGAGAGAGAGAGAGAGAGAGAGAGAGAGAGAGAGAGAGGAGAGAGAGAGAGAGA
>PVKY010000294.1:0-40152 GCA_004027775.1 Bradypus variegatus | reverse complement strand
CTCTGCCGCCTGGCACCAGGTCCCCCCACCATCCCCCAGCCCTCCTGAGGCAGCTGAGGGACCGTGCCAGAGCGTGGCAGGTGCCAAGGTCTGGGGTCCACATCTCAATTTGCCGCTGCCTGGCTGTGCCGCCTGAGGCAGTATACTTGGCCTCTCTGGGTCTTGGGGCCCAGAGTCTGAGAAATGGGGGTGTTGGGAGAGAAGGGCTCTTCTGGCATTTTCAGAAGTGGCGGTGTGTCCTCCCCGGTCCCAGTCCCTCTGTCACCCAGCACTGCCCCCAGGTGACGGTGTCTGAGGCTTCATCTTCCGGGGCCTGGTCCAGCAGGCGGGCAGGTGAGAGGAGCCCGAACAAGAGGGTGGAGCCCTGGTCCCGAGGGCTCTGCTAAGTTGGCGAGAAGAGAGGGGGCACCTGGGCGCATTGTGAAGCCCCCCTCAGCATCTTGGGGCTAGAGGGGACCCCCGAGGCCATGGGTCTCTCCCTGCCACTTCCTGGGGGCCTATCTATAGCCCCAGCCTAGAAGTCACCCGTCTGTGCTGGCATGCCTCCAGAGACACAGAGCCACCACCCGCACTTCCCCCCACCCCCACGCACACTCGCTCTGTCCCTGCCCCGCCCAGGCCTTTTGGAAGTTCTTCCTGAAAGCTTTCTCCACATAACTTCTGCCTTTTGGTTCCAAGTGTATTCATTGGAATCACATGGAACAAGTTAAGTTTTCCTGGGACTCGGTTTCCTCACCTATAAAATGGGAATGATGGCCCTGCACCCCCCCAATCCCCCCCCCCACACACATTGCAAAGGCTTTCCTGTGGATCCTACGGAGAATTCTCTAGCTCCTCCCAAGCTTCAGCTAGGAGTTTGCTCTGAGGACCATCAGAGTCTTCCGAGAGGATTGGCTTAGGGTCAGGACTCAGTCTGGGGTCAAGATCAGGGCTCAGGCCCAGGCCAGCATGAGGGTTCAGTCTGGGGTAGGATCAGGATCATCCAGGGTTTGGAACCGGGCTCTGACTGTGTCGGAGATAGGGTTGGGGTTAGGGTGAGAGTCTGGGGTTAGAGATCAGGCTGTGACCCGGGTAAGTGTTCACTTTTGGGGTTAGGATCCAGATCTGGTCTGTGACCAAGATCAGAACTCAGTAAATGTTCCTTTTGGATTTAGGGGCAGGCTTCAGGCTAGGGTCAGATTCGGGGCCAGGCTTCAAGCTCAGGCTGGGTCAAGGCTCAGGCTGTCACCCAGCTTTGGTGGTCAACCTCTCACTAGCATTAAGGCTCCCTCTGTGGCTGGGCTGGGGTCAGGGCTTAGCTGGAATGTGGGTCAGGATTCCTTTTGGGGCTGTGTCTTTGACTCTTAGGTGACCTAGTGGGGACTGAGCTCCTGAAGGTGAATTTTTTGCATCTTGTTCCTTACTGGATCAGCCCACCAAGGCTTTCTGTGGCAGACTCCAATTTCTGGCAGTATCAGGGTGTTCTGGGGCAGTGCAACAGGGAGGGGGATTGAAGCCAGAATACAGAAGTCCTCTCGACAGGTAGCCCATGAGAAGAGATCATGGCATGGTGTGTGAGGGGAGGAGGCTGGGGGATCAGATACGGGGTGGGGGGCTTCCTCTGGAGGACCAGGATGGTGTAGCTAGGTTTCTGCAGAGGGTGTGAGAGCCAGGCCATTGGCCCCAGAATTTCCCAGTAGATTCTGGGGGATGCTTTGGGGTTGGAAACATGGCTAATGTGGAAAAGAGTGGACAGGGTGTGTGGGACGGAAGAGGCTGGAACAGAGAGAAAGAGAGACCTCATGGGGGCCCGGTGCTTCCTCTTGTGCACATGTACAGATATGCCTGGTATAGTGACACGTGAATGGGTGTGTCTATGCGCATATGCGTGTGTGCAAATGAGGACTTGCCTGTGTCCGTGAGCACATGTGTGTGGATGTATCTGTATCTGGGGGAGTCAGGTGATTTTGCATGTGTTTAGGGGCACATGCATGGCTGTGGTGGGGTCAGGATGACATTTCCCTGCATCCCCAAAGCTGCCGGTGCCCCTTCCTCAGCCCCCAGGGCTCTGCATTCCCTAAGGGACCCGGCCATCACCACATGACTAGCACTGAGCCCTGGACATCCCATCAGCTGAGAGCCCGTCACCCACTTAGCCTAGGAGCTGGAGATGCTCCATAAGTTGTCCTTCCAGAACAATCCCACGACCTTGTCAAGGACATCCTCAGGAAGCAGTTGGGGGGTGAGACTCTCAGGTTATGGATTGAGGTTCTGAAGACCCCACGGACCACATACATTTCCTCCCAGATTGCCCCAAGAATGGCACCATTCCCAGGAACCTGCCTGGGTGAATGGACTGGCCCCAGGGGAGGGCCAAGGCGGGCACCGAGCAGGGGTCCCAGCTGAGGTCCTGCAGGTGGGATCTGAGGGTTTCCCTGTACCGCCCCCTGCCCCCACTGTTACTGTTTTCTTGGTTCTTTTCGGCTGTCACCATCCAGGGTCAGATAGGAGGAAGATGTCCCTTCAAAGTCTCTACCACCTGGCCTCTCCTTCTCCATCTCCTTCTTTCCCAGCCCCACCAACCACCCCAGACTGCTGTGATTTCTTTCTGGACCGAGGGTCGGCTGCACATTCAGTTACCCTCAGGGTCAGGTTCAGGGTCAGGGTTAGGGTCAGGGGAGGGTGGCAGGACCAGAAGGGGCCTGAGGGGTCACCCAGAGCCACACTGAGCATACGTGGCTGCGTACTGAGGCTGCTTCTTGCGTGTCACCCCTGCTCCTTTACTCACATCACTCTCTGGGCACCCACTGGGCACTGGACTCTCTGCTGAGCACCCAGGGCCTGGGAGGAGTCGGCGTGTGCCTGCCCTTGGGGAACCCAGTGCTGCTGCAGGAGAAGCAGCCAGCGAGGGAAGGCCCGGCTAAGGGGCACCCAGCTGGGGAAAAGGCCACCAGCAAAGGCTTCTGGGAGGACCGGTCCCGAATCGGGCTCACAGATGAGGAGGAATGGGCCGGGCAGGGTGTGCGCATGCTGGGGCTGGGGGGAGAGGGCCCCAAACTTGCTGATAAAGATAGAACTTGGTCTTGCGTCTGCCCTTGCCCAGCTCTTGTTCCTGTTCAGCCGGAGATATGCTAGGAGAAAAAGCGCAGGTTTCGGGTTAGACCCAGGTGGGTTGAGTCTGGGGCCTGATGCTTTCTAGCCCTGTAAACTTGGAGAAGCTAGGGAACCTCTCTGAGCCTCAGTTTCCTTCTCTATCAAAGGGGATAACAGCATCTATCCCCTGGGGGCAGTGTGAGAATGATGGGTTCTCACTTCTTCATCTGTCAAACAGGGCCACAAGACCTCACTCAGTGGCCTCTAGCTCCAATAATCTAAACAGCTGCCTGTGACTTTTTTTGTTTGTGCATCTTTCTCAGTAAAAATATGGGGGCACAGAGTCTCAGAGAATGTACAGATATTCCTCACTATTGGAATCCATCTGGCTTCCAAGTTTGGATAACAAGAGTCAGATGCCTGGTTTGATTTGACTGAGATTATTGAAATCTGTTTGGTTCCTGAGTTTTGGATAATGAGGAATATCTCAAAGAATTGATCAAAATCTATTCAGTTCTTGAGTCAGCTCTTTAGACAAACCTGTTTATTTATTTACAAATTACATATATGTACTACTAAACAAAAAACACACAAAGTAGAAGTTTTAAAAATTATGAGAGTAAAAATAAAAATGGAAAGTGATAATGCCCCTCACTGGGTCATTCTGTGTCCCCCTTGGGTGGGGTGCTCCAACTCTCTTGAAGACTCTGCTATAATGGAGGGTGTTGAGCTGAAAAGAAGCATCCAGAGTGGTTATCCCAGAGGGCAGCAGGCGCTGGTGGGGAACTAGCCCTGGAAGCCACTGGTTGGTTCATTCAACACCGCATCCACCCACCCCCTGCGTTCGTCCTGGGGTGCCGGGGAGAGTGAGACATGATGTCTGCCCCAAAGGAAGTCAGGGATGTTGTCTTGTCTTTTCCATTATTGACAACAGGTTACACAGCCAGAAAACTTTTCTTAACATCTAAAAAGGACGTCCTCATAAAACCATCTGGGCCTAGTGCCTTTTATGGAGGTAATTCTTTGGTATGTTTTTCTTTGGTTTTGGGTCTAATGATCACAGTTTTGTAAGCAGATAATTCTAGTTCACCAGGAAGATATAATAGATGCGTGTGGGAGCCTAAGACAACCTTATGGAGGCCCAGGAAGGAAGGGGAGGGGGCAAATGGGGGAAGACTAGCACTTGGCAGCCAACTTAGAGGCCCCCAGCAGGCAAGGGGCAAGGGCAGAGAATGACATCAGCAGGGCACACCAGGTGGAGGGAGGCTGCTGCGTCTGAGAACATGACTTGATGTGGCTGAGGATGGGGTATGAAGTGCAAGGGAAGGAGGGAGAGTGGCGTGTGTGTCTGATGCTGCCAAGAGTCTGGATTTCTCCTGGAGGGAAGAGGAAGCCACAGAGATTTGTGAATAGGGGGGTGGACTAGGTAGGACACACTCCATCCCAGGCCCTGGCAGTGGGGGTCTGGCTCCACTGCTTATACCGGGTAAGGTGGGGCCTCCACAACACAGGTTCCTTCCCTCTTGGGTCTCCCGCCTCTCAGAGGCTGCTTCCATCTTCCAGTCTCCTTTCTGGCCCCTCCAACCCTCTGAGAGGACAATCCCATTCCACGTGACTTCTTTATACTCTTGGCGTTTCAAGTCTCAGCCCAGTCCCTTTTCCTAAGGAGCATTCCCATATGTAACCCCCTCACTACACACACACATGAACTCACTCATATGCATGTGCACACATGTTCAAGCACACACATGCACTCACATACATGCATTCACATGCGCAAACGTGCAGTCACACACATGCACACTCACTCATATGCATGCACACACACCTGTGCACATGCATGCACTCACATACATTCACACACACAAATGAACAATCACACATTCACTCGTATGTATGTACACAGACATGCATATATCATATATTCACTTATATGCATGCACATACTTACATGCACTCACACTCACATGCACACACACAATCATGTACGTGCACACTTATATTCACACATTCACACACAGTCACTCATACACATGCACTCACCCACAATTACATTGCTCACTTGCACACAGTCACACGTGCTCCCCCTCCACTTTCTCCCAT
Source organism: Bradypus variegatus (assembly GCA_004027775.1). NCBI lineage: Eukaryota > Metazoa > Chordata > Mammalia > Pilosa > Bradypodidae > Bradypus > Bradypus variegatus. The sequence goes on along the minus strand of PVKY010000294.1, from coordinate 34,977 downwards.
CTTCTCTGCAGGGATGGAACTAACATATTGAGAACTGACAGGGTGCCAGCCAGTGGGTTAGAGCCTTTCCATGTCTTCTCCTGGTGACTTCTCATAATAGTCCTGCCGGGTAGATATTGCCCCATTTTACAGATGCACAAACTGAAGTCCTCACAATTAACAAGTGGTGGACCCAGAACCTCAAGGCCAGGCCCCAGGACACTACGTCTGCCCCTTCTTTTTTGGCACTTTTCACGACCCACTCTGTGTACTTTTCTGCATATAAAACTCACCTCTTCAAATTGACAAACTCCCGGCTGTCAGGACCATGTGTTTCCTTCCGGGCTGGAACTCCAGAGGTGCTCAATAAGTGCTCTTAAATCAACGACTCTTAATTTGGGTGTCATGGGGGCAGGTGTCAGGAGCCACAGCTGTGTGCTCATGCTGCCTCCCCTTGCTCCTCAGACTCGCCTTCCAGGCCCAGCCCGGGCCCTCCCGGGGAGGCTGTCCTGCACAGCTTCTCCTCCATGTCTGAGTTGAAACCTTTCGCTGGGCCTTCTCCGTGGGACTCTTCTTAGAATTGTTTGTTTATTCATCTGTCTCTCACATTGCACTGCGAGCTCCTTGGGATCAGGGCTGTGTCTGACTCTTTTGGGGAGCCCAGAGATGCTCCCAAGGCCCACACAGAGCAGGCTCCTGGAGAATGTGCCTGGAATTGAAGAACCTTACAGAATCCTGAAATCTTCTCTTCATCTGCATTTCGCCCAGTTTCCTGACTTAGGTGGGACAGCCCTGTCTGCTCCTGGGGAAGATTTGGTAGAAGACGCATTCTGAGGGGCTTCTACCTTATCCCTCCATCACCCCCACCCAAGCTGGCCTTCAGATCCTAATGTTATGGCCACGGGCTGGGGAAGAGTGGGGCTTCATAGGTGCTGGTTGTCTGTCCTCTGGGGCCCTGAGGCCCTGAGTGGGCGGCTCATGAGCAGAGCCACCCAGTTTCTCTCTCTCTCCTCTATGCCCAGGGCAGCCAGTTTGGGTGCCCCTTCCCTTTGAGCATGAGCAAGGCAGTGGATACAGATAGAGGAGCCCAAGAGACCTGGTATCCAGCCCTTTCTCTACCTCCACCCAGTACTCTGGTAGTCATGCCACCGCTCTGGGCCTCAGTTTCCCTCTCTGTAACAGCAGGGGGTTGGTCTCCCTGGCCCCAGGGCTCACCCCAGCTGCACCCTTCTGCAAATGGGAGGTTCTTAGGGCAGAGGCGGGAAGGCAAGATGGACCCTCTTTCTCCACTGCCTCTCCCTGTCCCCCAGGGTCACCCCAAAGCCGCCCCCTCCCCTGGCTCCCTGGAACTTCCCTGCAGCTGCAGGCCTGGTGAGACAATTGGGTGTTTTAGAGAAATACATTTTTGGGCTAATTTGCCATGCATAAGTGTTTCTCTTACCCTTTAAAGGCGGAGAACAAAGAGGCCTTTCTGTGCCCAGGCAGGCTGCTGGGGAGGGGACCGCAGCTGTACTGGGCCGGCGACCCTCCTCCCTCCCTCCGTCCTGTGAGCACTGTCCCCCGCCATGTGGCCCCCCGCCCCCCACCCCCAGGAGAGACAGCCTGGACTTTCCCAGCCTCCCCCAGTCCCCTGCCCTGGCTGCATCTGAGGCCCCTCTGGCCCTGACCTGCCCCAGCCCCCACCCTGTCCCACCAGCTGCCCCAGGCAAGAGGGAAAGTGTGCGTGGGTGGGGGGATGGCTGGGGAGGGGGCCGCCGGGGAGGGGAGCGGCTTTCCACGTGGCTGGGGCTGGGGCGGGGAGGCTTGCGGGGATGGTGACGGCCTGGTTGTGTATGTCAGTGTGTGGTGTGGTTGTGGGGTGCGGGGATGGTGTCAGCTGTCGGGTGAATCATCAGTGTCTAGGCGGTGTATGGTAGTCATTCATTCATTCATTCATTTGTTCACTCAAGAAACACTATGGAGTTCACACTAGGTGCCGGCCTCTCCCGAGAGATACAGGTGATTTTAGTACAGCAGGCTGAGGAGGTGCCAGCTTGGAGAAGGGACCACATCAACAGAAGTGGAAGGGCATGGAAAGGGGGCGTGTCCTCCTCTGTGCATGATGAGGGAGGTGGGGGGACCAGGCCTTGTCCTCCCTTGCTTGGTGGCTGACCGTCCTGAAGCCGGTGGCTTCCGCAGAACACCCTCCCTGGCCACGGGCCGCTGGACTCACCTTTGCTCAGGCTGCACCTTCCAAGGGGAGCTCCCCCCTCTCCCGCTCTCTTCCTCTCCCAAGTCTCCTTGCCTGTCACCCCCAGAACACCTAGGGACAGATGCACATGTGCACACAACACACAAACACACCCAGAGGGTTGTGAGCTGCTCTCTCTGTCTGCCCTCTGCTCCTCATCTTCATGAACTCACTGAGGGCAGAGGCCTTGAATGTCTTCCCCAGCACCCAGCACCCAGCACCCAGCCCAGAGTGAGTTCACTGCCCTCTGGCTCAGGAAAAGGAACAAGGAGGGCTGGGCACTTCCCCTCTATCCTAATATTTATTGAACACCTACTGTATACCTGAGATGGCGGCAGACATCTGTTAGGTCATTTAATCATAACGACCTTAAAAGTGGGTGCTATCACCTACCACTCTTTTACAGAAGGGGAAGTCGACAGGTAGAGATGTTCAGGTTTTGCCAAAAATCACGCAACTCTTAGGGAAGGAGGTGGGATTTGAACCCAGCAGCCTGAGATCAGAGTCCAGCCTCTAAACCATTGTATATGCACAGCTCAAGAGCCAGCTGCTGCCTGGAGCCTTGTGGAACCTCCAGGCCACGCTGCTTCTCCTTCCGACACCCTGCAGCTTGCCCTGTTCAGCCTCTCCCTGTTCCTGACTATGTCCCTGTGCCTGAGAGAGAGACTGAGAGTGAGGTGCAGGAGGTTGCTGCACGTGAACTGTGGGGGACTTGGGGTGATGGGCCAGCGGGGAGGCCTGGGCCACCCTCTTTCCCACAGCACAGTGCTGCCTCGCCCTGGGGTGAGGGAGCACCCTTGGTACTTGGATTTCAGGACCAATGAGAGATTCAGAGCCCCTTCTAACCACCTACACAGTCTCCCTGGCTGTCCACATGCCCTGATCGCGTGACTCACACCTCCCTGGGTCCCCAAGGTCAGTGCAGGGTGATCGACGGGGGGAACTCGACCTTCTATGTGTGCACACACATGCCTGTCTCTAGGTGTGCCGATGTGCACGCACATGTGTATCTGTCTCTGGGCATTCCGGGGCATGTACGCGCGTGCATCTGTCTTTGGGTGTGCCTGAGCATGCGGGCAGGTGCCTCTGTCTCTGGGTGTGCTTGGGAGTTGGAGGGGAAGATGGAGATTGGAGACAGGACAGTGACCACACGGCCATCTGCATCTGTGCCTGGGATGGGAAGGAGGAGGCAGCTGTGTGCCCCCTACACACTCCCGCACATTCAAAGCGTCTGGAGATTGGAGCAAAACCTGCAGAGACGGGGTTGTGGCTGTTTGCCCTGGGGGCCCCCTGTGATGGGCAGGTGGCTCTGGGGCCTGTCTGGACAGGGCATCCGCTGACTCTCCAAAGCCCCTCAAGCCTGATCCGCTCCATTGCAGCCCACTGATGGGCACAAATGGGTGCTGTGTGCCTGGTTGCTGGGCAGGGCTGGGCACGGGTGGGTGAGCCCTCTAGAGGAGCATGCAGTCTGAGATAAGAGAGCACCCTGAAAAATGGAAGAAGGGGAGCTGAGGGCTTTGGAAAGTGAGTGCTCTGGACTGCAGCATAGGGGGGCTGAAGGAGGGGGTGTTGCCCACTGGAAGGCTGGGTAGGTTAGGAAAAGAGACGGTTAGAGACAGATGGTGGGGAGGAGGGGCATTTGGGCACAGAATCCTAGGACAGAACCGGAGAGGTTGGAAGCCACTGGGGAGGCCCCAGTCCAAGTCTAGTGGATGCAGGTGGGTTAACTGAAGCCCAGGGAGGGGGATGACTTGCCAGGGGTCTCACAGCAAGACCAGGATGGAGTCATTTCCACAAGAAGTTCCCAAGGCTGCTGTGCACCAGGCTGAGGACACGACATCACAGAAGAGCCTGCTCTGCCTCAGTTGGCTGTGGTCTGGTGTGTGATGGACATGTGGACAGATGACTGCTATTGGTGCCACAAGTGCAGCGATCCAGGCATGCACCAGGCAAGGGGCAGAGGGGGTGACGGGGGATCTCTATGTGGGAGACTGCTCAGTGGAGGTGGCATTTGGGCTGGGTTTTGAAGGATGCAGAGGAGTTCAAGAGGCTGACCAGGGAATGAAGGGATTGGTTTCTAGGGAACCTGCATGGTTTGAGTCAGTTCCTGTTTTTGCCCTTCCTGAAGGTAGTGGCCTGTATGTCCTCCATGAACACCCCATTCCCTTGGGCACAGGCTGCAGGCAGGCTGGGGAAGGCAGAAGGGTTTTGGTAGGTTTCTGGGGAATGAATTTAGGGCATCAGATTTAGGCTCAGCCAAGACACCAGGTCAGGCCTTGTTTATGGAGGCTCAATCTAACTCCCTCCCGTTTGGTGAGTGAGCATTTATTGAACACCAGTTATGATTAAGGGTTATGAGGTGGGGAGGGTTTCAAGAGGCAGAAATGGGGGAAGGTCATTCCAGGAGAGGGGAGCAGCACGAGCAAAGGGAGGGCCTTATTCAGCCAGCACCGTCTGTTCCTGGGTGCCTGGAGCGTGGCGGCATGGAGGGGGCAGTTCGGGGCATTGTTGGGAAGATCAGCTAGGCTAAAAGCTGGGGCTGGAAGCCCAGGGGAGGGGTTTGGGCTGAAATCTGTGGTAAACGGGAGATGCTAGTTGCTCTTGAGCAAGAATGATTCCCTCAAGGGCCCGAGCCCAGGCTGGGAGCTTGAGAGAACCCAGAAGCCCCTGGGAAAGGCAGGAGAAAGGACTGCTGGGCAAGGGGGCTGGCAAATGCTTAACAACTGGCTGTGTGCAGGAAGGGGCAACTTTATATGTTTGCTGATTTTCATGATGTTAAAACTCCTCCCGTGGCCAATTTCAAACTTCCAAGGTGATACCAATGGGCTTGGAAAATTCCTGAAAATTCAACAACCAGCTCTCATGAGCTGGGGTGAGTGTGCGACTATGCTCGGGGTTATAAACTGCAGTTCCCAAGACTCCCAGAGCTCGGCCCTCCATCTCTCCTGGCTCACTCCCAGGGGTACCTGCGAATGGGAGCCCAGGGAGAAAGCGGTGGAAGCGCCCTGTGAAAATGCCCAAGCTCAGGAGCCCTGCTGTGGTCTGACGACCTGTGGGCCTGCGCCCAGCTCAGCCACTAACGTGCCAGTGACTCGGCAGAACCCCCTCCCCTGGGCTGACCTGCTTTGCAGGATCACTACGGGGTGAGAGGGGACCACGTGGTGGGGAACTGATGGGGGACTGGGCTGGGAAGGCCTCAGGGAGCCTGATGGGCAATGGTTCCCCAGGGAATAGGGAGCAGCCCCCTTCCCCCATGCTCCTTCTCCTGAGAAATTCATCAGATCAGTAGACCGTCACCAGCAGGACGGTGTGGCAAGTGGAGGACTATAAAGTCAGAGTCCTGGGGACAGGGTGGGGGTCGGAAGAGTCACGTGGAGGCCCTGGGTAAGCGGAGGGAGGTGGGATACTGATGGCCCTGCCTGGAAGTTCCAACAAAGCCTTGAGCTGAAAGGTGAGTGTCAGGGCTTTGGTACGGGTTGGTCCCTCCGCCTGGTGTCACCCCCTCTCTCTGGGTCACTTGGAAAACTCCTCTGCATCCATGAAGGACTCGGCTCTGGCACAACCTCTTCCAAAAAGCAAGAGCATTTGAGCTTCATCAGACCTGCAGGCCCCTGGACCGTCTGTTTAATTTCTCCACCTCATCTGTTCACTGGGAACAATGACGACAATAGCTGAGTAAGTCAGAGGGAGCCACTTCTGGTCACTGTCATGTTATCGTTCCTGGCTACATACCCCAAGGTAGGCTTGGCCCTCTGAGTCCGTCACACCTCACGGGCCCCCTGCCACTGGGTTGTAATTGTGGCTGCGCCAGTCTCCCCACGGGACAGCGAGCCCCTGAGAGGAGCGATTGGGTCTCATTGGCCTCAGGGGTCCCTGAGTCCCCGGGGCCCGGCCTCATCAGGCCTTACACATAACTGACTGGCCTGGCCCCCAACCAGACCCCGGGCCCTGGCGGATGACCCCGGAGGCGTCCCGGCCAAGTCACTGCCCCTAGCCAAGCCCTGGGTATCTCGGACATTGCTTCCAGCCTGAAAATGCCGTGCTTCCATGTCCCAGACCCAAGTCACCCCCCTGTCCCCCGCCAGCCCCCACCCCACTTCCCTGCCCATCAATGGCTCCACTGTTCTCCAGGGACCAGGAGTGAAACGTCAGAGTCATTTTTGACTCATCCCTCCCCGCAGGCCCCGTGGCCAGTCAGCAGCCACGGCAGTTCTTTCCTTCAACACTTTGCTCACATCCGTCATCCCCTCCCCAGTATTCTAGTCCCGTGGCCTCTGTCCTGGTCTGAAGTTGGGGTTATTGTGTCCACTTCCTAACTGGCCAGTGTCCCAACACCGCTACCCTCGGCCACCACCCCAGTGGAGCTCCTGGAATTCCACCGTGTTCCTCCCAGGAAGGCACAGCTGTTATCCACAGGGGAAACCCAGTTACCCCCCAGCAACCCTTGAATCTGTTAGTAAGGTGCTGAGCATAACCTGGGGGCTGGGTGGGCCCGGGACGCACTGGGGTCCTGGCATGAGGCGTTTTGGTTTGGGAGAGCAAGCAGCCCTGAGTGGAGTATGGGGGTGCACCCGCCTTACACTCTGACCCGCCAAGTTGCTGCAGGTCACCCCTAGAGCCGGCTCTTGGTGCATTCGTGCACATCCCCACTCTGCAGGGACACCAGGATGCTGGGGGAGAGGCCCTGCCCATGTGGGGCTCGTATGCTCCCCGGGACACTAACACTAAATAGATAATGGTGCACACCTGGAAAATTCCACATGTAAGGTGTGGCGGGGCCACTCATTCTGCCCGGGATCAGGTTGCTTCCCAGAGGAGGGTCATTCGAGCTGGGCCTTGAGGAATGAAGAGGAGTTCTTTGAAGAAACTTGCTTCGGCAGAGGAAACAGCATGTATATGGAGTGATAAGAGGGCTGGGAGGTGTTTGGGGTGGCCGGGGCTGGGAGGAGCCCCCACTGGTAAGGGCGAGCAACCTCAGGGTCCCCTTCTTCCCAGCAGTAATTCACGTTCCCTGAATGCAGCTGGCTGCCCCAGCCTGGGCGGCAACTCCTCTATGTAAAAATCAAAGTGGCAATCAGTGGGCACAACACTTTACAGTTTACCCAGCACTGCCTTTCACTATTTCCTTGTCTTTCGTTACCAGCCCTGTGGGGTGGGGCTGGACAGGGCTTCTCACTCCCACTTTTAAAGATGAGGAAACTGAGGCCTAGAGAGGACAAGGGACTGGTCTGTGGTCTCCAGCTAGTTTTTGGCAGTGCCAGGCCTGGACGAAGTCCTGTGCCTGAGGTCCTTCTGGGGCAGGGCTGGCTCTGTGGGACCACCCGCTGGGAGCCCAGGGCTGCACAACGGTGGCCCTGGCCCTGGTCCTTGCCGGGGCGAATGGCGCTGGGCTGGTGCGGCCTCCGTGGCCAAGCCCCATCCCTGGGCACCCCCGGGAGGGCCCAGGTGGCGGATTTGTGTTTCCACTTGATTTCCTCAGTTGTTTTCCAAGAGCCGTGGTAGGATCCCGAGGGGCGGGGTGGAGGCGGGGAGCTGCAGGAAGGCGCCACGGCCCCCGCCTGCCCGCCCTCCATGTGACTCGGCTGCCCGACGACAGTGCCGCGTGGCAGGGCCCGGAGGCTTCCGCTCCTCAGGCGAGTGTGTGACGTGGGAGGAGGGCACCAAGCCCGCACCGGGCGACGCCCGTGTGACCCGCTCTCTTCCCACTGGGGGCCCAGCCCCTTTGATTCCGGGAGGAAGGATAGGCCTGTGTCCAGAGGGCAGCCACCTCCCCACTGCTGGTTCCCCTCCTGCCTCTCGAGCTGCACCTTTGCAGCTCCTTCCTCCGCTCCCATTTCTGGGACCATTTCAGGCCTGGCTGCCTTGCCATGGACCATCTGTCTCTCCAGTTCCTGCAGGACCGCACCCCAGCCTGTCTTGCAGGACCCCTGGTCCTCCCTGCTTTTCTTTCTCGCCATCCAGGGCTCCCCGTGCTGGTCACTGGGCCTCAGGCTGTGGCCTCTGCCCTTTCCTGCGCCCCTTCCCCGAGTCCTGTTGGGGTGGGAGTAGTGGGGTCAGCCACATCTGGCTTCCAAATTGGCTCAGCCACTTCTGGGCTGGGTGGCAGCAGGCAAGCCCCAGCCCTTCTCTGGGCATCAGCTTCCTCCTGCATGAGGTGGGGGTGACAGTCACAGAGGAGTGACCCTCCCGGGGCTGGATCTGAGGAGATGGCAGCGATTGCACAGGGCGAGTCCTCTCCCCGGGTTGGAAGCCCAGTTCTGACGGTGCAACCCTGGAATATGGGGACATTTCTCTGAGCCACCATTTCCTCCTCTGTAAAACGAGGATGATATTAGCACCTGCCCCTTGTGATGGGAATTAACTAAACCCAGAAAAGGGATTCTCACCCTGGCCTGGGGTTCAGGGAGGGCTTCCTAGAGGGGTCGGGCCCTGCTTAGCTCCAAACAGTGACTTCAAATCAGCCAGCAAAGGCTGTGGGGAGTGTGCTCTGGGGGGAAGGGTAGCGCTTGAGCAAAGTTGGGAGGGGGAAACCAGTTGGGAGTTTTAAGTCAGGAGACAGTGGTGGGAGGTGAGACCTCCCGGTACCCAGGGCATCCGAGGACCCCAGCCCAGCCTCCCCCTGCCCAGCCTCACTGCCAGGGGATGACATCACGTTTCCACTTGCCAAGCCGATTCCCTTCTCTGGGCCTTTGCTTGTGCCGGCCCCTCTGCCCACCAGCCCTCCCTCACCTCTTGGCCTATGCAAACCCTTCCCATCCCTCTGCCTCCCCTGCCCTTGCCATCACTCTGTCCTCCGTAGCACTGCCTGTTGCCGGGCTCACCATGGTGGGTTATTTTGTGACGGGTTCCCATGCCTGGAACCTAACAGGTGCCTGATCACCATTAGCTGTTGTCAACAGTGGACTCATGGAGGGTTTTGCATCTCACCCAGATTGTGCCCTGCCTTCACCTCATCTCACTACCACCGTATGGTCAGAGATGGGGGGCCCACTTGACAGATGATGATACTGAGGTCCAAGAGGCCATGAGGCTACCCAAGGGGCTCCCAGCAAGTCAACAGGGGGCAGACGGGCAACCAGGAGTCAGTCTCTCGCCCACCCCAAGGTGTATAGCCCAGGGCTGGGACCCAGCATATGCATGTCTCCTTTTTCTTGAGTTGGAGCCCCCCAATCTGGTTTTCTTTTTAAACTTTTTATTTTGAAATAATTTCAAATTTGCAAGGCAATTACAAAAACTCCAACAGGTTTCCGTACAGAAAACTCCAACGTTCCTCCATCCCCCCAGTTAACTATATCCATCAATTTTAACGTTTTGCCACATTTGCTGGATCATTCTCTCTCTCTCCATGTCTGGCTCGTGTTCCCCTGGACCCCACAGCCTCCCTTTCCTGTCCGCTGGCCCTTCTGCCATCTGAAGCACTCCCCCACTCTCGCTACTTTCTTCCGTGACACCCCCCCCCAAGGCTCCAGGCACTGCCCGGCGCACAGTAGGCTCTTTAAACACACCTGCTGCTGACAAACAGGACTGAACTGAGGTGACCCGCAGGTGCGTCATGAACACATGGACACAGCAGGGGGCAGGGAAAGGCATCAGGAGAACCACCCAGTCCCAGCCAGGCACACCTCGGCTCACCTCCCTGAGCCTCTGTTTTCCCCATCTGGAGGGTGAGCTGCCGTCCTTGAATGCGCCCAGAGAACTGCGAGGCGGGTGTGGTTTTACAGAGGAGGAAACTGAGGCTCTGGAGCAGGGACCGGCCAGAGGTCGGATGGAGGGCCGGGCTCTGAGCCCCTGCTTTCCGGTGCCCTTTGCTGGTGTCACAGCACAGTGGAAATCAGGGGCGGGAATTTCCGGACAGCCCTTTGTGAAGCCTTAAAGACTACCCAGAGGAGAGGCTTCATTATGAAACCAGGGCGCCCACAGGCAAGCGTCACCCACAAACAGTCCCCACCTTTAGAGAAGCACCCCGGTGGGTGACCTGTCCTAAAGGAATGTGGCCCAGGCTTAGCACATAGGAGGTGCTCACTGAACTTACTGAAAGAACGGCAGGCTGTATTTGGGAGAAGCTGGGCAAGCTGGGGAAGAGTGGCTACGAGGGTGGGGTGTATGCAGAGTTAGTTTGGGGGGCTGCGGCAAAAGGCCTGGGTGGACTCCCAGCTTCCACCGCTCCCTACAGTCTGTTCCTCACTCAGCAGCCAGAGACCCTGTTGAAAAGTGACTCGGCCACACCTCCCCAAGGGCTGCCCTGCACCCGGCATCCCTCGAAACCCCCTGTGATCTGACCCTCCCTTCCCTCTCTTTGCGCATCTCCCTCCTCTTCCCCTACATCCCCGCCCCCCACCCTGGGCCTTTGCACATGGCTGGTCCCGCTGTCTGGAGAATTCTTCCCTGATATTCTTCCTCTCTCCATTCAGATCTCTGTCAAATGTCACGTACTTGCAGGGGCCTTCCCTGACCACAGTCTCTACTGTTAACACCCCTCCCATCACTCTCTTCCTTAACTGTGCTTTATTTTAAATCACAGAGCGTATCACTACCTGACATTATCTTGTATATTTACCTGGTTATTTTCCATCTTCTGGAAGAGAATATCAGCTCTGTGAGGGCAGAAGTAGTTTCTTTTGTCCACTCCTATTCCCAGCATCTGGAACAGGGCAGGGCACACAGCCAGTGCTCAGCTAGGATTCATTTTCTTCTGTTAATAAGAGTGATTATCTAATCTTTTGTTTGAGTACCTCCTGAGTGCAGCCCGGTGCTAGGTGCTTTTTAAACCAGTCACCCCGGCAGAGGGACAGCACCAGGCTGGCCCCAGGGAAGCAGTGTGTGCTTAGGTTAGTATTTGTGAAGTGCCCCGTGCACAGTAGTTGCTTCATGAACGGCAGCTTCTTTTAACATCATTTGCCTTATCGTCAGACCCAGTCCCTGGGAGCCTCCGACAAGGAGAATCAGCCAGGGCTGTTGGCTAGAAGGTGGGGGAAGACAGGAAAGCTGGGGTGTGCGGGGGATCAAAGAGATTTAATTAAATTTTTGGAAAAACTTTCTAAAGGGCGAAACTGTGCAAAGATGGCAGGGGCTTTCTCAGGAGGAGATATACTTTCTGTCAGCAAAAGGAGGTGAGCGGAGGCTGGGTGGCCCCAGTCCAGGCCTGGGACCTGAAGCCAGAGGGCGTAAGGATTCGGAGGTGGCCCCCGCCCTCTGGATGTTCATCACAGACCAAACAAGGCCTGGGGCCCTCGAGGTGGGGTGGGCCAGGCCCTGGAGCACGGAGCCAGGGGCCCCTGGAAAGAGGTCAGGTCTGGCAGGCCCAGGCAGGGAGAAGAGCCCACGGCTGCAGGCCCCGGCTGCAAAGGCTGCTGGGACTCAGCCAAGCCGCCATGCTGGCTCTATGGTCCCGCCAACCACCGCTGATGCCCAGGAGACAGGAAAATGCAACTCGCAGGGTCCAGAGGGCCCCAAGTGTGCTCTCTCCCCTTCCCCACCTCCCACAGCGGCCTCGGGCCCCCCGCGCCCGCGCCCATGGGGTTAAATCTCTCCCTGTCTCTCCCTGCTCCAAGTTGTTTTCCAAGTGAGGCAGAGAATGGTTCTCTTGTTACCAACATGGCTTCTGGGCATTGGGTAATGCGCTCCCTCTTCTCCCTGCCCCGTGCCACAAAGGGAGCTTTTGTTCCTCTCCCTGCCCCTCTCCCTTGCTCTTCCCCGGCCCCCCACCCACCCCGACTCCCTCCTTCCAGCACCTCCCGCCCCACGCTGCACCCCGGGGCTGTGAGGAGTGACCATGGCCTGGCTGGGGCGCCCTCCCTCTCCCGAGGCGCCATGGGAGGAGAAGAGGCCTTGGCGGCTGCAGCGGCCATTTTCAGAACTGCCCTTCCGGGCAGCCACCGGCTTCTGTGGGGCTCACGGATGGGGGAGGCTGCAGTGGGGGTGGCTGGGGCTCAACGGGACTTCCCGGGGTGCATTTCCTGTCCTTATCCCCCAGCCGCCACCCCAGGCGGCCTCCTGGCACCGAGACAAACACCTTCCCACCCACCCTCTCCCTGGCTCCGCACAGCGGCCTCCTGAGGCGGGGGTGACCGCTGCCTGGCAGAGGTGGAGACTGAGGCTCGGAGTGGGTAAGTGTCTGTCCCAGCTGGCCAGAGCCATGTGCTTCTCCCTGCCAAACCTCCCCAAGAAGGAGCCCTCTGGATCTGCCCAGACCCCTGGGAAACACCGAGACGGGGGCTGGGCCTCCAGCGAAAGCCGAAAACCAAATTTCCCAGATTTGGGGGAAATGAAACAGAATGTTTTCAAGGTGGGAGTGTCCGGAAACCAGATGGACAATGAGGTGTCTGCCCTCTGAGAAGAGTTTCCACAGCTTCCCCTGCCAGGCCCTCCTAACAGCCCCGCGAGGCAGGCAGGGGTGGGCTGACGAGGCCGTGTTCAGGTGAGGACACTGAGGCACAGGGAGGCCACACAGCCAGGACTTTGAGCTCACTCAACTGCCTGGCCTGTAGTTGTCTCTTTCGGGGTGGCTGTCCCTGCTGCCCCAGCCACCCCTGAGAGGGCCGTGGGTGCTTAGGGGGTACAGGGTGGATGGCGCTCCTTAGGCAGAGCACAGCAGCCCCTGCCCCAGGTCTGCAGTCACAGCAGCGGGGCCCTGGGGGGGTGTGTGTGCTCAGCTGCTCTAGGCCCCACCTTTATAGAAACCTGAAACAAAGCAAAGCCACTGCTCAGCAAGCCCCTGCTTTGTACTAGCAGAGGGCAGACACTCGCCTGTAGCCCTGGGCTGGTGCTGGGGCCTTCGGGGCGGCTGAGAAGAGGTAAAATTGGTAGACTCAGCAATGGATTTGATGAGAGAAGGTGGGGAGGGAGAAGGGGGGTCATTCAGAGTTAATTAAGCCCCGGGCCTGCCCTCAAGGAGCCACAGCCCAGTAGAGGACAAATCAGTAAAAGGCCCGTGGGCTCTGGGAGCACAGAAGAGCTCATTACTTGGCCAGGAGTTTGGGGAAGGCTTCCTGGAGGAGGTGGGGGCAAGAGATGTTGAGTCTGAAATGTTCGGAATAGGCGAATCTATAGAGACAGAAAGGAGATTAGTGACTGCCTAGGGATTGGGGCATGGGGGTGATTGAGGGGTGACTGCTAAAGGGTATGGGATTTCCTTTGGGGGTGATGGAATTATTCTAAAATTGTGATGACAGTTGCACAGCTCTGTGAATACACTAAAAGCCCATTGAATTGTATGCTTTACACGTGTGACTTGTATGATATGTGAATTATAGGTCAATAAAACAGTTACCAACAAAAAATAAGTGAGAGAGAAGTTAAGTCACCCAGCCGGTAAGCAGGGAAGCACGGATTCCACCCCGGGGACCCTGACTCCACGGGGCAGGGAGAGGACACGGAGCCCCAGGAGCTGGAGGAGGAGGAGACTGGCCAGTCCTTGGGGTTTGCCAATCTGGGTTCCCCGGCCGCCTGCTCCAAGCTGGCTGGGGACCAAGGTCCCTGCAGCTGGATGGGCTCTTCTGGCAGCGGAAACATCGAGGAAGGCTTCATCATCCTTTTTGGGGCCTGGATCCCTTTGCCCCTGAGCCTCCACCTCAGGAAGCAGTAAATCCCCAATCCCCAATTTTTACGACTCAATACAAAGGACTTTTGGGGTGGTACTTCGGGGAGGGATGGGGTAGGAAAAATGCCTGGAGGGGCGAGACCCACAGCTAACCTATTCCTTCAGGAGCTTAGAGGGGGTCTAGGAGGTCTGGACACCCAGAGCAGGTTCTGAGATGGTGTCCCTCCTCGCCCTCCTTGTCCCTGAGGGTGACGGGCTGGAGGCACGGGCAGGGCGGCCTCATGGGCACCAGCAGGCTGAGGCCCCAGGCCCCTCACTCCACGTTCCCTCTGAGAATGGAGACCCCAGCTGCACTGTTCCCAGAGGGGCTGTGACTGCCCAGGGCCCTCAGCCAGGGATGGGGAAGGGGTGGTGAGGCTCCAGGGGCCCCTGGGGGTGAGCCAGGGGTGGGGCACTGGAAAAGGAGGGGAGAAGGAGGCTGTGGGACTGCCCCACCCACCCCCGCCCCAGGCCTTCCGGCAGTTCAGCCCCCCTCTCTCTGCCTCTGCCCCCTCCACAGGCCCCAGGCCTTTTCTCTGTGATGGAGGCTGGGTGAACTGGGTCACCCCTTCTCACAGGACTGGCTACGGGTAAGGGGCGCTCAGCCCGGTGGGGAGCTGGAGGGCCCTGGAGGAGAGAAGGTTGGCGAGGGAGTGATAAAACCGGAGATTTTTCCACTGGGCATGGATGATGGTGACCTCCAGCTGGGCCTCAGCGCAGGGCTGGGGGTCCCACCCACTAGTCTGAACTTGGTGCCGGTGCTGGGTGGCATCGGACCAGCTCCCCAAGCTCCCTGAGCCTCAGTGTTCTCAACCGCAAGAGAGGCTACAGGGAGAAGGAGAACCCGGGTCTGGAGCACCGCCTGCCCACCATGAGGGCTCTGCGGTGGCACCGTCCATCGCCATCCCTGCTCTGTCTGGCCGGGGCTGTGGCTCTTGGGCAGACAGACATCTTGCTCCATCAGTGCTACGACACCCAGGTAAAGTCTGCCATTGTAGGAGCTGGATCCTGCTAGGTTTGGAAGGGGAGCAGGTGTGAGCCTAGGGTGAAGGGGACCCCTGGGTGGGTGGGCTGGCAGTGTCGGGGACAGAGCCCAGGAGAGGGAAACTGTGTGATGCTCTGCGGAAATAGTCGGCAACCTGGTGGAGCTGGAGTGTGGGGCCTAGAGAGGAGTTGGGGCTGGACTGGGGTGAGCGACCCTCTTTGGCAGACACTGGGAACCAGGGCAGGTTTGGGGGCAGGAGAGTGGATTGAAGGGGGCTGGCTGTGGGCCTGGGGAGCTCCGGAGGCTGCAGAAACAGGCTGGATGCGGGATGATGAGGACGATGATGAGGCTGATGGTGATGACTCTGACTGAAGCGGCGTAAAGGGATTGAACTGACAGCATTGGGGAGGGGGTTCCTGCGACTGGGCTGGGCCCGCTGGTGGGTGGTGGGCGGGACCTGAGAGTGGGCACAGGTGGAGGGCCAGGTGGAGATGCTCATGGGCGGCTGGTGACTGGGGGTGGAGCCCAGAAGGGCAGGGTCTGGCCTCGTGCTTGGGGCTGGGAGTGGAGAGCACAGAGGAGGGGGCTCCAGCTGAACTCCCCAGGATGAGAGGCCCTGACAGGGTGAGGGGAAGGCGCTGCCAGCACAGGGGCCTGTGAAGAGGGGGGAGGTAGGAGTGGGGTCCAGCCCTGGAGCCCAGGGAGCTTCCCGAGGGACTGTGACCTTCCCCAGAGCAGGCTCCAGGGACCATTTGGGGGAAGTTTGGCTGGGAAGAGGAGGGGAGATACAGGGCAAGAGCTGAAGGGGGCACTTTGAGGTGTTTTGGCTTTTTCCCCTTCTTTCTGGGCTGAGGGGAAGGAGTGGGTAGAAGGGGAAGAAGAGACACTGATGGTGCCATGGGGAGGTGGGCTCATAGGAGGAGGGGCTCCCGGAGATGGGGCTGGGGTGCAGTCCCCCCAGTGGGCAGAGGGCCCCTGTTCAATGGCTATTCTGCTTTGGAGGCAGGGCCTGGAGAGGTGAGGGGCTTCACGGTGTCTAGGGGCTCGGCGTCTCCATGGAAGGCCCCCGGAAAAGGAAGCCTGGGGGGCAGAGGGTGAGGAGAACCAGGGAGGACCCGGCATTGGCTCCCCTGTCTGTGGAATGGGGTTGTCCTCTTTCCTCTGATTGCTGCCGGGTCAGGCCCCCATGGCTATTCACGGCTTTTCAGAGGCGGCCCCGCCTGACCCAGGGCCCAGAGGCCCAGGGGAGCTGAGGGAGGCGGGAGCCACAGTGCTTCCGTGGGCTCTGCCACCCTCATCTGCCCCTCCAGCTCCCCACTCACCCTGTCTTCTCCCTGTGGCCCACAGGACGCAGCACGCAGTAGGGCCTCAGTCAGTGCTGGCCCTCATGCTTCGATGTGCTTCGAGGATTGTGCAGCACTTTCCCTCTACCCTCCCGTGGGACGCTGCCTCCCCACCCCCCCTCTTACCCTCCTGGGAGGGAGCCAGAGCAGGTATCATTTGCTCAGGAGCCCGATGCCCAGGGTTCCTAGATGCTCCCCGGTCTTCTGGGCCACAGCCAGGGCAGCCCCCCAACAGGCACTTGCTCCCACGGGATGATTAGAAAAGGGCATGGAAGGAGGGGGTCCAGGCAGAGCAACAACACTTGCAGCCCGATTTGGAGGGAGGAGACAGAGCTCCCACATAAAGGACGGGGCTCCGCTGGATGGGATTGCCTGTCCCAGGGCAGGTGGATGCTCTCCTGGCCGGACAGATGATCTCCTGGTGCAGTTACAGTAAACTAGTTTTAAATACAGATTTATGCCCAAAGTTGTTTACTGCAACCTTTATAATAGTGAAAATCTGCCACAACCTCAGTGCTCAGCAGGAGAGGCTTGGTGAAAGCTCTGTGTGTCCCTACGATAGAATACGGTGCGGCCACTAAAACAAAAATGTTAATGACATTGAAGACGTTTTGATCTAATCTTAAGAACAAAGAGGATAAAAAATGACATAAGCCTACATATATGCATGTGTTTATAAGTTTAATAAAAAATCAGAAAAAAACTATGTTGTGAGCTCTTTTATTTTAAAATGTATGCGCTAGGATGGCAATTATTAAAAAAAGAAAACTAAGAAGTATTGACAAGAATGCAGAGAAATTGGAATGCCTCTTACGTTGCTGGTGGGAATGTAGCTTGGGGTAGCGGCTGTGGAAAATAGTTTGGCAGTTCCTCAAAAAGTTACAGTTACCATATGACCTGGAAATCCCACTTGTAGGTATACACCCAAAGAAAGTGGAAACAGAATCTCAGACGGATGCTTTACACCAGTGCTCATTGCAGCATTATTCACACTAGCCAAAAGGTAAAAACTGTCCAGTGTCCATCAACAGATGCGTGGATAAACGAAATGTGGTACGTACATATAACGGAATGTTTTTGACCATAAGGAAGAATGAAGTTCCGATACATGCTACAATATGGAAGCAGCTTGAAAACATTGTACTTGGTGAAATAAGCAAGACACATAAAGACAAATATTGTAGGATTTCATTTATAAGTGATATCTAGACAGAGCAAATCCACAGAAATGGCAAGTAGATGAGAGGTCACTAGGGATGGGGGGGAGGGGACATGAGGGAGTGTATGTTTGGCAGATTTGGCGTGTGTGTAAATGTTTTTAAAAATTAATGAATTAATTACAAAATGAAACCACACCTCTCCTGGGGTGTAGGAAAAGAGTAGCTCTGTTGTATCCTCGAGTTCCACACCGTGATGTGAATTTGCCACCTCCCTTGTACGTGGCTTGACGGACAAGCTCCTGAGGAAGCAAGAAGCGGCGTAACTGAGCGGTGCAGTAGAGACCACCACCGCTGGCCTGAAGCCCACCCAGGAGGTCGCTGCCGGAAGTGCCAGTATATTCTCATGGCCCACTGGGTCTCTCTGCCCGAGGCTGTTCTCCAGCTGCGGGAGTGTGTTTGGGACAGAAAGAGACTGGCCAAAGGCACCAGGGAATTAACACACCAGGAATGATCCCCAATAACAATAACGTGACAATGACAACAAAAAAGGTTAAAATGGAAATTTTTATGTTATGGATGTGTGTGTGTTACCACAATAATTTTTTTTTAATTTAATGTATAGGAAAAAAAAAGCAGAAAGAAAATATGCATAAAATGTTGATCTTAGTTGTTTCTGAGTGGTGGAACTAAGTGACTTTTACATTTCTTAATGTTTTGTCTTTTATTGTACTTTCCAAATTTCTACAATAAGCAGTTTTAAAACAAGGTTGTTTGGAATGAAGGCAAGAGTGTGTCCTATATTTAAGAAAGAGTCATCTCTCTGGAAAATCTACTTATATGAACATGTAATGTTTTAAGAGTATTGATTGTTTTTTCAGCTTGAAATAAGGTTAGGAATGCATTTGATGACAAATAGAAAGTCCAACTATCATGCAGGGATTTGATTTTTTTTTTTTTTCTGAAATAAGAGTCAAGGTTAGGCCACCCAGGGCTTGTGATATGACTTAGTGATGCTGGTGAGGACAGCCCCTGTTGTCCCTAGGCTTTACTATCCTTAGCAGATGGCTTCTGTCTTATGATCGCAGGATGGCTGCTGCAGCTCCACACTTCACATGTGGCTTCTGGCAGAAAACAGGAGACTTTCAAAAGATATCCAGAATATATCCATAGTGCACACTTGACCTCTTCTCATCTCCTTAATTGCCATCACCCTGGTCTAAGCGCCCATCAGGTCTCACCTGGATTATTACAACAGCCAGATGGACCTGTTAAAACCAAAGTCAGATTGTTACTTCCCTGCTCAAAACTCTCCAATGGCCGCATGGCTCCCTTGGCATAAAGGCCATGCCTACCTTGACACCCAAGCACCCCTCCAACTTTCCCGCTGTAACTTCTGCTCCCGCCACACTCCCCCTCACTCACTCTGCTTCAGTCAGTTGACGTCCCTGCTGTTGCTTAAACACACCTGGTACACCCCTGCCCCAGGGTCTTAGCATATGCTGTTCACGCTGCCCAGATAGCTCTTCTCCCTCACCTGCTTCGGGTCTTTTCCCAGGGAAGCCGACCCTGGCCACTCCATCTAAAATTTCAGTCCTGCTTTGACACTCCTCGTCTCTCTTCTTTGCTTTATTTTTTTCTCCTTAGCGCATATCACCATCCAACACACTTACCACACTCACCACTTACTTATTGTCTTATTTCTTATTTGTCTTATTTCCCCAGCTAGAATGTGACTTCCAGAGGGCAGGATTTTGTTTTTTCATCTGCGTTGTTTACTGCTATATCCCTGATGTCTAGATTAGCACTGTCCAAAAGAAATATAATGTGAGCCACCTGCTATTTCAATTTTTCTAGTAGATACATTTTTAAAAAGTAAAAAGAAATGATGAAATTAATTTTAACAAAATATTTTATTTAACACAATATATGTAACATGTTATCATTTCAATATGTCACCAATTGAAAAACTGTAAAATATTTTACCTTCCTTCGTGTGTGTGTGCTAAGTCTTTGAAATCCAGTGTGTATATTACATGTCCAGCTCATCTCGATTCGGATTAGCCGCACTGAGGTCTCGAGACCCACTGTGACTGGTGGCTTCCCCCTTGGACAGCACAGGCCCGGAACACAGAAGACCTTCCACATGTATTTGTTGAGTGAATGAACGGCAATAGGAGGAGGAGGTACAGGTGAGCTCAGGACAGTGTAAGAACTCCCCGGAAGACACCTGCCGACGCAGCATTGGCCATGTCACTTGCTGCCACGAGGTGCAGTGGCACCTGGTGTCCTGCCCTCAGCTGGGCAGGGAGGATGGATGCCGGGGAGGTGGCAGAGCCTGCCACATTGAGAGTCCTGTGATTTTTGCTTCCTGCAGTCAAAAAGAAGACTTCCTGTTACTCACCTCGAAACTACTTCTTCTGTCCCTCCTGCCAGTTTCCAACATTCTGGATCGAGAGAACAGTTTCTGCACCTGGCTGCTCCACCCCAGCCTCCTGACGTTAAGAGAACCCCAGGCGGAGCTGTGTCTGGGCTCACCATCCCTGATCTTCCAAATCCCACTTGGGGTCCAGGAACCGGGAGCCCTGTACTGGGCCTGCTTGTGGGAGGCTGCTCAGTGCAGCACAAGGAAGCCACCTGCGAGGTTGCACTGATGCCCCGTGAGCTGAATGACCAAAGAACGGATGGATGGATGAGCAGAGGCAGGATTAGAACCTGGCTCTTGACAATTTTCCCTGCCAAGTCTACCCTCTTTAACAAAGCATACGAGGCCTGGCCTGGCCCCTGCCCACCTCCTGAGCCTCAGTCTCTCCCCACAGGGCTGCTCATGGTTCGTACACACAGCATTCTGGTTCTACTCTGTGCCTTTGCTTGTGCTGTTTCCTCTGCCTGGAATGCTTTTCCCTGCTGTCCCCCAACCCCACGCCCTCTCCCACTTTGGTGTAACTTCTGTTTGCCCTTTAAGAATCAACCTCAACATCATCATCTCCTCCCAGAAGCCTCTCTGACCTCCTGGCTGGGGTCGGGGTTCCTTCTCCTTGCCCCTGACCTTTCTTCTTTCTTCATTTTTCATTTAAACCACATTTAGTTATAGTTTTCTATTCAAGTGCTGCACCCTACCCCCACGAGCCTGTGAGCCCCCTGAGAGGGGCACTGTGTCCAGTTCATCTCGGGGTCCTCGGCACCTGGCACATCTGAGCAATCAGTTGAAAGATTGGGCTCTACTCCTGGTCCTGCTCTACTCTTGGTCCT
Source organism: Bradypus variegatus (assembly GCA_004027775.1). Lineage (NCBI taxonomy): Eukaryota > Metazoa > Chordata > Mammalia > Pilosa > Bradypodidae > Bradypus > Bradypus variegatus. The sequence goes on along the minus strand of PVKY010000294.1, from coordinate 14,453 downwards.
GCCCAGACCAAGTCACATGCCTCAGCTTCCCCATCCAAAAAGTGGGACCGTTGGGCCTCACTAGGTCACTTCCTAAGGATCCAGTTGTGACGGTACCAGTGACTGTCAGTTTTGGGGCCAGGTGCCCTGAGATGGGAGGAGGGGAGCGGCATGGCCCCTTCTTCCTTCAGAACCCAGCCCATGGCTGCCTGCAGGACCTGGTGGTAGAGAAGGGGGTGGGTGTGAGCAGAGGAGGTGGAGGCTACATTCTGGGGTCTCAGCAGCCCAAACTCCACCAGGGAGGCTGGCCTGGCATCCCCACAGCGGATGGCGGCCCCCAACGGTTTTCAAAGGCTGGCAGGGACCCCCGGTCCGTGGGAGGGGGTTCCCTCAGGCTGCTCACGCTCTGCTACTGCCACTGACAAGCTGGCCCATCAGTCAGCCCCAAGCACAATGGGGTTATTAACCCCCGACCCCAAGCCCTTTCTAGCCACTTCCTTTGGAGGGCTGGGGGCTGGGGGCGGGGAGGCAAGCAGGAGAAGGGAGGGGAGGCTTCTGTCAAGCCTCCCTCTTCAGTGGGGGGCCCTCAGCCAGTCTGGGGAGTCACAGCCTCCAGTCCTTCCCAAGCTCAGGGTCCCGTGTCCTCCAGACCCCACCCTCTGTGCTGCCCGGTGGAGCCTGGGGGCGGCCCGACCCCTGAAGCTGCGGAGCACACCAGGGCCAAAGCAGTGGGGGACGGGGAGGGGGGACGGGGACCCTGAGAAAGAGACAGAGATAGGGAGAGAGAGAGAGATTCTGAGGGAGACATGGAAAGAGACGGCTCTTTTCCACTTACAAAGTACCTTCCAAAGGATCACTATAGACCAATCTGCTTGTGAAATTAGAGGCAAGAATCTGAAGTAAAGTATGAGCAAAACAAATCCAGGATTGAAAAAAAAAGATAAATACACCATGACTGAGTTGGTGTATCCTAGAAATCCATGGGTTATTTAATATTTGCAAATTAAGGGAGAAAATGCACATGATAATCTTGACACTTGCAAGCAGTTTCAACATCTATTCATGATTAAAATGTTTTAGCAAACTTGGGATAGAAAGGAATGTCCTTACATTAACAGAGAGCATCCATCCAAACCAGCACAAACATGGTTCTTAAAGGGGGGACAGACACATTCTTTAAAATCAGGAACAAGGTGAGTTTGCTCCTCATCCATACTCTGGTTCAGTAATGAAATCAAAATACACGGTGTAAGGATTGGAAAGGAAGAAAAACTGGCACTATTTGCAGGTGATTATCTACACAGAAAACTCCAAGGGATCTACAAGCAAATTACTAGAATTGTAAAAGGAATTTGGCAGCAATATAGGGTATTTCTGCAACAAATCAATATCAAAGAGTGATTGTAGCTACCACACAGGTGAACCTTGAAAAAGCTGAGTGAAAGAAGTCAGTCACAAGGACTCCATATTGTATAATCCCATTTATACGAAATGCTCAGAACAGGCAAATCCATAGAGCCAGAAAGTAGATTAGTGGTTACTAGGGGCTGGGGGTGGCTGGGGGGGTGGAATGCAGAGTGACTGCTAATGGGTTTGGGATTTCTTTTTGGGGTGATAAAAGTATTCTGGAATTACATAATGGTGATGGTTGCACAAACTCATAAATATACTTTATTTATTCTTTTTAAATTCATTTTTATTGAGATATATTCACATACCACACAGTCATGCAAAACGTACATTCATCTTTTCATAGTACCATTATATAGTTGTGTGTTCATCACCAAAATTAATTTTTGAACATTTTCATTACCACACACATAAAAATTAAAGTGAAAAAGAACAATTAAAGTAAAAAAAAAATACTGAGTGTTTTTTTTCCCCCGTTTTTCTACTCATCCATCCATAGGTGGGACAAAGGGGAGTATGATCCACATGGCTTGCCCAGTCACACTGTCACCCCTCATAAGCTACATTTTTATACAATCATCTTCAAGATTCATCGGTTCTGGGTTGTAGTTTGATAGTTTCAGGTATTTACTGCTAGCTACTCCAATTCACTAGAACCTACAAAGGGTTGTCTGTACTGTGCATAAGAGTGCCCACCAGAGTGACCTTTTGGCTCCTTTTGGAATCTCTCAGCCACTGAAGCTTATTTCATTTCCTTTCACATCCCCCTTTTGGTCAAGAAGACGTCCTCCATCCCACGATGCTGGGTCTACATTCTTCCACGGGAGTCATATTCCACGTTGCCAGGGAGATTCACTACCCTGGGTGTCAGATCCCACGTAGCAGGGAGGGCAGTGATTTCACCTGCCAAGTTGGCTTAGCTAGAGGGAGAGGGCCATATCTGAGCAACAAAGAGGCATTTGAGAGGAGGCTCTTAGGCACAATTATAGGGAGGCCTAGCCTCTTCTTGTGAATATACTTTAAACCACTGAATTGTAGACTTTAAAATAATGACTCTCATGGTGTATGAATTGTATCTCAGTAGAAAAGTAGTTGCATTTATAAATGTCAGCAGCAAACAAAAGCACTTTTCAGAAAACTCAATAAAAATAAGCAATAGAATAATAAAAATTAAATCTAATAAAATATTTACCAAGAAAAGCATAAAACATTATTGAGGTACAGCCACTCCAGAAAATATTTTGGCAGTTTCTTAAAAAACAAAACATACACCCACTTACCGTCTAACCCAGCAATCACACTCCTATGCGTTTATCCCGGAGATGGGAAAACTTACATCCACACAAAGACATGTACACGAGTGTTCACGGCAGCTTTACTTGTAATTGTCCCCATTTGGAAATAACCCAAATGCCCTTCCATGGGTGAAAGGTTAAACAAGCTAGTACATCCGCACCATGGAATACTGCTCAGCAATAAAAAGGAATGAACTACTGATACCCACAACTCGGAGGGATCTCGAGGGAATTGTGCTGAATGAAAAAGCCTATCTTGAAAGGTCACAGACTGTATGATTCCATTCTTATAACATTCTCAAAATGACAAAATTGTTGAGTTGAATAATGGTTGCTGGGGTTCAGGGAAGGGGAGGGGCAAGGAGGGGGCCCACGAACAATGGAAAGCAGCATGAGGGGTCTTTGTGGTGGGAGGTACATGAATCTACACATGTGTGACAAAATCAAATAGAATTACACACACACACACACACACACACACACACGGATGCGTGTAGAACTAGTGAAATGTAGTGAAATGTGCAGTCATCCCAATGTCAATTCCCTGGTTTTGATCAAGTTCTCTAGTTCTCTAGTTATCTAAGATATTCCCATTGTGGGGAACACGGTGAGGGATACACCGGACCTCTCTGTACTATTTTTGCAACTCCCTGTGAATCTGTAATTATTTCAGAATACAAAGTTAAGCAAAAGATATTATTTGTAAGACATGAAAGAAGACCCTCAAATCTGGTTCCGAGTCATGATTTCGGGAAGGGGGCAGGGGGCACGGCCAGGGTTAGGGCTGGAAATGGCACAGTAGTGAGTGAGTACTGGTAAAGCTTGGTGTTGGGTAAAAAGAGCCTCATTATCATCCTCTTCTCTCTAATCTTGTACATTTGACATTTTCCTTAGTAAAACACAGAAGCACCAAGCTTGACTAAATGGAGAGAGCCACTGACTTGCATAGGGAGATTTAAAATCATAAAGATCCAGTGCTTCCCAAATTCATGTCTACATTCGATGGAATCCTGATCAACACGCCTCCCCGCCCTGGTTTCTCGTGCAGCATGGTAAGCTAATTCCAAAATCAGTGAGAACAAGCTGAGGCTCTCCTAGAGAAGAGAAAGGCAGGGCAGCCTGTTCTGAAGCTGTAGGACTGGGGCCAGCAGGGTCTGTATGGGTGCAGAGACAGTCACCCAGATGGATGGGACAGAACCGAGGCCCAGAGCCACATGCTTATGGACATTGATGGGGAGAGGGGTTGTGGCAGATCAGAGGGGACAGGAGGGACAAGACATGAATTCCCATCTGTTGCCATATCATTCTCACAGCCTTCCTGTGGGTCTGACCCCGATCTTGGCATCCCAGACCCCACTTCACGCTTGAGGAGACTGGGGCTGCAAGTGGGCCAGCGATGCCAAGGTCTTCTGATTCTGGTCCTTGGCCCTTTCCAAAGTGGGGGCCTGGTAGGACCCCAACCTCGTGTCTGAACCATGAGCCCCCATGCCAGACCTGATGGTTCAGAATCTCCAGGGTCCTGGGATGTGCATAGTTAATAACTTCCCACTTGAGTTTGAGAACCCCTGACCTAGAGAGAGAGCGAGGGAGAGAGGGGAAAGGGAGGCGTAGAGAGATGGCATAGAGCCAGCCCCTCTGCGGTGGTGGCACTGCACTGCCGGGGTGGGGAACAATCAGGCACTGTCCCTCTCCTCCCCAAGCCGGAGCCCACCCCTAGGATCCCACCACTTTCATCCCTGCCCTAACCCGCGGGGCAGAGCGCTGAGGTGGGGGGGAGGGAAGGTCAGGGGATTAGCCCATTACATGCAAAGCAGAGTGGGGAATAGAGCTGCTTTGGGGGCAGCTGGGGGACATTTGGAGGAGGCTCTATCAAAGCGAGGGCTTCCAGAAGGATGCGCAGGCCTCTGAGCAACACTAAGCCCCTCCCCGACTTCCGCCCACTACCATTACTGGAGGGAGAGTTTTTCTGTCTGTCTGGGGATCAGCTCCCACAGACCCATTGTCCTGGGGGCTGGCCCTCTGGGCCCGGGCTCCCTCCTGCCTCCCCAACCGGCTGTGCGCCCCTGCGTTCTGCTCCCACCCCTTGCTTCAGAATGGACTGAGGCAGGGGAGGGAGGCGGGAGACAATGTCCTCGCCTCCACCCACAAGCCCCCTTGGCTCCCTCAAACTGTCCTGTGGTAGCCACGGAGTTCCGGCCAATGCAGAGATCTAACCCCTCTTCCCTTCTTTGCGTGAGTCTCCTATAGCTCCCCAGTGCCGTACAGATAGAGACTGAGGTCCTTTTCCTGGCATTTGAGACCTCCATTATCTCTGGCCATCTGCTTTCAATGACACATTCATTCATTCAACAAATATGCATTGGCTGTTCCTGCCTGCCAGGCACTTTGCTAGGTGTCAGGGATCTGGGCGTGGCCCCACCAGGCGGGTTCCTGCCCTAGGGAACTTGCAGTCTGGTGGAGAGACACAGACAAGAAACTTGTTAAAAACCAAACAAACAAACGCGCAGTCACAACTGCTGTGTGCCAGGAGGGCGGTGAGCTGGGAGTTAGCAGAGACTAGCCAAGGGCTGTCCTTTAGCTGTCAGGGAGGCCTTCTCAGGGGAGGTGACATTTGAGCAGATACTCTAATGACACGGGGTAGGGAGTGTTCCAGGTAGAGGGAACTGCAGGTGGGAACCTGAGGTGGGAACATGCGGCATGTCCTAGGGCCAGCATGATTCCCTGGGACAGAATGTGGGCGGGGGGGTGCCACTGGCTGGAGGAGTAACTGGGCCCAGGTCTCAGAGGGCATCAGGCCTCAAGAGGGACCTGGGGTTTTATTTTGCATGCATTGGGAGGCCATTGGAGGGTTTGGAGCAGGAAGTGTCAGGAGCTGAGTTACATTTTAAAACAAACACTCAGGCTCTTAGGGTGCCCATTTGACCCATGGAAAGCAAGGCTCAGAGAGGACAAGTGATGTTCCCAGGGTCACAGAGCTGGAGGGCCTGGCTGCCATGTGAGCCAGTGCTGTCCAGCTGCAAACCCCACTCCTCACACCCAACTCCTCACAAGTCCACAATCACACGCTTTCCTGCTAGGCTCTCAGTTCAATCTGGGCCCTCACCCGACGCTCTGAAGTGGGTGGTGGTACTCTCCTTGTGCAGATAAGGAGTCTGGGTTCAGAAAGGCTGGGTCACTACCTGCAACCACATGGCCCAGAAGGGACAGGGGTCATGGAGGGGTCTCCGGATCAGACATATCTGGATTCAAACCCACTAATTAGCTGGGAGATGTCTAACCTTTCAGAGCCTCAGTTTCCTCATCTGTGAAATGGGGGTAACAATGACCCTCGTTCGGCCCCCGCTGATGCCCTGACTTCTCATCTGCGCTCCTCCCCTCAGTACGCTCCCACCACCCTGCCCTTTCCATTCCTTGCCAGTGTGGGCTCCTGCCTGCTGCAGGGACACTCTGCCTCTGGTCTTTGCAAGCATCCTCATGGGGGTCTCTAGTCACATGGCACCTCCTCAGGGCCTCAAAAGGACCTTCTGCCTGTTACCTTTTCCAGCCATCACTCTCCCAATTTACAGTACTCGTAACTCCTGTCACCAGCTGGAATTAGCTCGTTTCTTTGTTTACCAGAGTACTGCCTGCCTCCCCCTCTCATGTGAGCTCTGTGAAGACAGGGCCTGGCCTGGCTTGTTTCCCTGTAAGCCTGGACATAGTAAGTTCTCAGTAAATATTTATTGAATGAATGAAGGAATGAATAGCACCCACCTGTAAGGGCTATTGTGAGGCTCAATAAGATAATGAATGGAAACTGCTTAGCACAATGCCCAGCCCATAGGAAGTACTCAATAAGTGTTATTAGATCAGAAGCTTCTATTATTCTTGTTATTCTGTTTGACTTTAAAGCCATGCTGTAAACCTCTATGCTGCTGATGAATCTAACCAGATTCCACCATCCCACCCTGCTTTCTTGACCTTTACAAGGCCTCTGATGCCAGTCAGTCAGTCAGAGTGAGGATGTCGGGCCTTGTGCTGCAGTGACAGCAGCGACTGAGGGCAGGTGGCCAGGCACAGCCTAGCATGTGCATGACCAACCTCACCCATCACTCACAATCTGCAAAGGCTCATGGTCTCCAGGGCCAGCCCCGAGCCCACGGGGACAGGGATAGGTGTGGAAAGTGGGAAACACCTTGTGCCCCAGGAGGTGTTTCTCCCAATGGCCACTGGGTGGCAGCATTTCCACAGGAATACTGGGTTGGGGAAGTGCTTTTTGGGATTGACTATGAGCCTGAGAGCCGGGGGGATGGATTCTTGGAGGGACCCAGGCGGGGGAGGGGAGGGGGGAGGAGCTGGAACTCGCCCAGGATCACACTGTCAAGACTGGAGCTTGCCCAGGGTCACAGTGGCAAGGCTGGGCTTTCTGAGAGGTCACCTACCGCCCATCTGGATGGACTCAGGAATCGCAGCTGGAAGGAGGCAGAGAAGAATCAAGTCTGGAGATTGAGGGTCTGAGACTAGCCCTGCTCAGCCTCCTGGGGTGTCCTCACCCTCACTTTGATCCCCCAAATCCCACCCATCTTTGAGGAAGTCACTCCACAGTACCCTCTGAGGCCCTTCTCGACCCTTCCTCACCCACGACTCTGGCAGAGGGAGAGATTCTCCCCATGCCCCACGAGGCCCTGGACAGCAGCTTCCTCACGCCAGCGACTGCCCCTGGCTGTGCCTGTCTCCCCACCAGACTGGTCCCCTGAGCACAGGGGCTGTGCCTGTCACAGGAAGCCTCTGCCCAACTGTGCCCTCTGCCTGGGTCACCTTTCCCCTCCCTGTGGTCCAGTGACCCCTCAAGTTCAGTCCTCACCATTCCAATGCTCAGGACACCTAAGTCCTCTCCTCCAGGGCCCAAAGTCCCATCTCATAGAAGAGCCACAGCTACTTCTACAGGGCACTTCAGTCAGAACCAGGCACCCTGCTAGGCTCTGCAGGGGATTCAGATAAGGGCCAAACCAGGCTCCCATTCCCCAGGCCTTACAAGTACTTTGGTAACATAGTATTTGTACCCTCTTTCCTCTCAAATAAACTCAGGGTTCCAACCTGACCCCAGCAACTGACTGGAACAGCTTCCCACGCTGATCGCGTGAGACGACCCAAGCAACCCCCGCCACTGGAAAACATGAAGTGGGTCAGGGTATTTTCACACTAACAGGCATTACAAAGCAGTCAAAAAAATTTTTTTCCCCTCTCTTTAGTCGCAGTGACACCTGTTGATGTATTCTCAGCATTGTCCGGAAGGTGGGAGTGCCAGAGATGATAAAATCAGTAGGGAAAAGGAACCAGGGAAGAGGAGAGGCCAGGGGAAGCAGTTTACAATCTGCCCAGACATAAGCCCCAAGCCCTAGTTTTAAAGCAGACAAGAACTTCCCAGGCAGAGTCCAAGCATGCAATAAGTTATTCTATACAGAATCAGTTCAGGGTAACGCTGAAGGGCTTTCACAAAGCAATACATAGTGGATTGCCACTTAAGGAGCTCAGAAGGAGTAAATTTTGTGAGCTGAGGTGGACAAGGTAGAAAAGAGGGTAATAGGTATCTCCTGTCTCCTGGGAAGAGGGACCAGGAAGTCCCCTGAGGTCAGGAGGCCCAAATGACATCAGTGACTGTGTAAATTGTTTACAAAGCACTTACACCTTTTAACTCCCTTTTCTCTTGATCTTCACAAGTATCATGTAGGGAGGGTCATTTCCCCCATTTTACAAATATCTGAGGCTTAGCATCAATGAGTGACTTACCCAATATCCCCCAGCAACAACATGGCAGAGCCCAGGCCTGAGCTAGGGCTGCACTGTGGAGGGAGAGCTACAGCACATATTAAGGATCTGGGATTGGGGGGTGCTGCTTTTATAAAAACCAGAATTCTGGACTCATAACAGGGCTCAATGGTTCCAGCTCAATGGAGGGAGCTCAGGATTCCAGCCCCAGCTCTGCCACGGACCACCTGTGATATGAGGGTGTGCTGGTTTATGTATATTATGTTCCCCAGAAAAAGCCATATTCTTAAATGCAATCTTGTGGTGGCAGGCGTATTAGTGTTAAGTTGGAACCTTCTGACTGAGTGTTTCCATGGAGATGTGACCCACCCAACTGCGACTAAACCTTTGATTAGGGTGTGACCTCTTGACTGAATGTTTCCATGGAAACATGGCCCTGCCCATTTAGGGTGGGTCTTGATTAATTCACTGGTGTCCTATAAAAAGAGCTCACAAACAGGGAACTTAGAGCAACTGATGGTGACATTCTGAAGAGCAGCTGCAGCTAAGAGAGGATGAAATGCCCCAAGAGCAACATTTTGGAGAACGCCATTTTGCAACACCACCTGGGAGCAAGCAGGTGCCAGCCACAAGCCTTCCCAGTTAACAGAGGTTTTCCAGATGCCAATGGCCTTTCTCCAGTGAAGGTACCCTATTGTTGATGCCTTACCTTGGAAACTTTATGGCCTTAAGACTGTAATTTTGTAATCAAATAAACCCTTTATAAAAGCCAATCAATTTCTGGTATTTTGCATTCTGGCAGCATTAGCAAACTGGAACAGAGGGAAAGCTGCTTCTCTGAGCCTGTTTCCTTACCTGGAAAATGTGGCTGACAATCCTGGTTCTCATATGGTTATGGTGAACCTTTTTCTTTTTTTTTCATATGATCATTTTATTTTGATCTTTTGAAGGTAGTTTCCTTCAAAACCTACTCAAATGAAGGAAGAACAGTGGTGTGGGTAATACAAGTCTCTCCTGATTTTCTGTGAAATGCACAGGAAACCTCTCTCCCTTCTGAAATGCCTGCGGAGGAGCTGCTCAGCAGTCTCTTATGTTTCCTTACTCCATACCAATCTAGCTGGGAACTCCCACTTCCCTTCATTTGAGGGCCCCAGGCATGGAACTTCACTTTTGACCAAGTTGATAAAGAGTGAACAGTTAGTGAAAGGGCAGGCAGTCTTAGCCTGTTCCAATAGCTACGAAGGCATCTCCTTTGGGCATCATAGCTAGAGACCTCAGATTTATTCCTGATGCTCATCAAAAAAGCCCAGAAAGTCCTGTGGAATATATATATATATATTATATATATGCATATATGCATATATGTATTCAATATGCCTGCTCTTCATTCCTATCTTTATTCTCCTAAATCTTTGTCCCAGGATGACTCTTCTGTGTTCTCTTAGTACACTCTGCTTGTCACTTTCAGTTGTTATTGCTTGTTTCCTTGTTCATCTCCTTGTAAGGTTTTGAGGACATGGGCATTTCATTCATGTCTTTATCCTCAGTGATCTGGTGCATCGTTTATTAAAATAAATGGTGAACTTTAAAATCCTGCAAGTGTGATTGGAACTGCAGAGCAGAGGCTCATGGGAAGTTATTGCTAGAATGGCTGCGAGTCAGATTAGCCTCATAAGGAGGGGGTGAGTGGGACTTCCATCAGGCCGTGGGATGTGTGGATAATCGTCCCTCTGCATCTGTCGTTCCTCCATGGCCCTGGCAGCATCGAGGGAAGGAGGCTGGGCAGGCCCAGCCCCATACTGCTCGGATGAGGTGGATGCCAGGGCTGCGGCTCTAGAATAGCTGACCTCCTCCAGGGGACCCACTTTGCATAATAGCAGTGGCAGCAGAGGTTAGCAGGGAGACGAGATTTGGAGTCCTCTGCTGGGAAGCACTGATGGCATTTCTTGGGCCTCAGATACACAGGGGGTGTGACACCCACTGGGCCCTCAGGGGGCTGCTCCTGAGGATTAAGGAAGGAGGTGGGGATGTGATGTCTCTTTCACCATATACCACGGTCTAGAAGTGGAGGAGACTGTAAAAAGCACCTCCCTCAGCACCCTTAGGTAGCATATGGGGAAACTGAGGCATGTAAAGGGAACCTGTCCAATCTGTCCTTAGCAGCAGACCCACGGAATACAGGGCTCCTGATTCCCAGTTTAGTGTACAGATGTCAAAAGGGCACTGGACTAGGCGGCATGAGCCTCAAGGTCAAGATCTGGAACTTACACCAACTCTGCGTGCCGTGGATAACATCCTTCCTTTCTCTGGAACTAATCGTTTCCTAGTCCGTAAAACCAGAGTTTGGCTAGGATCTTGACGCGTCGTTTCAGCCCTGTCACCGTCATTCTAGCAGAGGAATCACCAGGCTTGGCCTCGGACCGAGGGCTGGAGGTGTGAAAGGAAGGGCTCGGGTTTATAGTATACCGAATTTCGCCGCAGGACCCCGGCCCAGAGATGCTTTCGTTGCCACGGCAACCGCCTGGCCGGCGTGGGGCCCTACGTCCCACTGAAGACGCTGGGAAGAACCCTGCCCTTACCAAGATGGCGGCGATGACAGGGCAAGGGGCGGGGCTGACCGCTGTCTACCCGACCAGACTTTCCCTCTGTTTCCGCTTCTTCGCATCAGCGGCGAGCCTCCGCCCATATTTGTTTTCTTTTCTGGTTCTAGGAGCCCAGACAGCCAAAGAAGGAAGGGCCGCCTGCAGGAACCGGGACCAGTACCCCGAGGAGGGAAAAGGCGGGACTTCCGCGTCTCGCCGGAAGTGACGCGACAGTCGCGGCCGCCGACAGGTGAAACGGCAGGTGGGTTCAGGTGCCAGCTTGGCCCAGACTCGGCTGTGGAGCCGACGCTTCCGGTGAGCGACAGAGGCAGTCCCTGAGGCCCTGGAGACCTGTGAGGCGGGCTTCTGGGGACCTGAGCCCACCGCCCTGGCCTCGAGTTCCCCCCTGTACCTTGTAAGAATCACCAACCACCACCCCCACCGCGACGCCGGGGGACACTCCGTCCTGAGGGGAAGCAGAGAGCCTGGCTCTCCTGGATATGCGGGGATGGCCTTAGGGTTGGGGTTGGCATCGGCATCCGGGCGCTAGCTTCCCCGAACCATACATTCCTTTCTCTCCAAATCCAGTTTCCCGTTCCTCTCCCGAGCCGGGCAGTTCACCAGCCCATTCCAACTCTCGGAACCATGTTTGCAGACTTGGATTATGACATCGAGGAGGATAAACTGTGAGTATTTTGTTCCTTCAGGTCCCGAAAGTGCAGGAGCCCCAGTCTCTCAGATTCCTGGACTTCCCGGTTCCACCAACCCGTGCTTCTTGGTGATGAGTCAGGTCTGGTGCTGAAGCAGAAGGGGACCCTACTTTTCCAGGAGCCCACCATCTGTAGGAGGCTGTGGACATGTGAACTGATACTCAAAATATACAGGGCCATAAGGCCTTTAATGGAGTATGACCTGGCTATGAGAAGAGCAGAGCTAATGGAGCAGTGCTTCTGCTGGGGTGTTCAAGGAAGGCTTCACAGAGGAGGTGGCAATTGAGGCAGGTTTTGAAGGATGAATAGGAATATTATAACCATACCTCCCTCCCTGGCCTAGACAATTGGTGCATCAAAGAGTTTCAAACATTGGGTTTGCCTTCTCATTAGATATATCCTCTCTGAGAGCAAGGACTGGGTCCAATGCCTTTCTGTGTTGTCAGTATTTCGTAGGGGGTTTACATAAATAGGGAGCTAACAAATGGGTTTTGAAGGAGTAAGAGAATAGGTGAGAAGTTTACCATAAAATAAGTGCTAATTTTTAGTGAAAACTGAGATGTAGAGTAAAATATGGGAGGTGGGCAGTTTTGACAGGGGTAGGCTTTCCTGAGGAGATGTTTCTACATGAGTCTGGGAAAGTGACAAGGACAGACCCTGAATCAAATCTCAGAGGTTGAATGAGGGAAGTGGAAGGGAAACCTACTTCTGGAGCCCCTGCTATGTGCTGGGTTGGTGTTAAATGACTTCCGTCTCTTTCCCACAGAACTCTGATGAAGTGGCCTGATTCCCATTTATGGGTGAGGATACTGAGATGCAGAGAGGGTGACCTACCTAAGTCCCATAGCTGATAAGGGGCAGAGCTGGGATTTGATCCCACATCTGCATGACTCCCAAAGCTGTGTGCTTTCCAGAACAAAATGCTGTCTTTCTGGCCATGTAAGGAAGAGAAAAGGCCATGTGGCAGTTGGAGCCTCTTGGGGGTTTTGGAGGGCTCACCCCCTGCCCTGACCCCTCTGTTGTTCTTCCTCTAGAAGCTTCAGCCTCACGTTCTTCTCTTTCTAGCGGAATCCCTACTGTGCCAGGGAAGGTGACCCTGCAGAAGGATGCTCAGAACCTGATCGGGATCAGCATTGGAGGAGGGGCCCAGTATTGCCCCTGCCTTTATATCGTCCAGGTACTGGGCACTCTGGAGGTGGGGTGAGGGCCTTCCTCGGCAGGTTCATGTCTCCGCTTGGCAGAGCTGACTCCTCATTCTTGAGGTCTGGCTTCCACAGAGAGCCTGCCCTGACCACTCCCTCTAAGTAGGTCTGCCCATGTTTTTGCTGTCATTTCAGTCTGTTCTTTTCCTTCACTTATCACTGTCTGTGATCATGGGTTTGTTGGTTACTTGTTCTATCTCTTGCTACTCTACCAGACTGTGCTCTGCAGGCACGGTCCCTATTTGCTTTCTCACTGCAGTCAGCACCTAGGACAGTGCCTAGGACTATCTTTTAATGAATCAATGAAACCTTCAGCCTTGGGTGCTAGGCTAAGTGAAGTGTGGTGGAAAGACTATGAAATAATAGTGGACTGAATTCAAATGCAAGCTTCCCTACTTACTAGCAAGTTACTTAACCTTTCTGGGCCTCGGTCTCCTCACCTGGAAGATAGAGTTATAAAATATATAGGTATATGAGGCCGCCACAGCATGGAGGCCGAATGGGCCGAGGTCCGCGCCTTAGAAGCTGAGATTGCAGTCCTGAGGCAGGCGTGCGGGGAGTCGCCGGGGCTCCAGGGAGAGACCTCCAGAGCTCGAAAAGCAATTCAAGAAATATACCAGTCAGATCCTAAAGGATGGGAGTCTTCACAAGATCTGAGACTTCAGCTTGGACATTTAGAATCTGAACTTTCATTTCTAAGCACACTTACTGGCATCAATATAAGAAATTACTCCAAGGAAACAGAGGACCTAACAAGCACCGAGATGACAGAAAAGAATATAAAGAAAGTTCTACAAAAACACAGATTATTGGGAAATTGCCACAAGGTTACATTTCAACTTGACTTTCAGATTCTGGAAATTCAGAATGAGGAGAGTTTATCTTCTGTTGTTACTGACCTCAACATAATAATGGAACCCACAGAATATTCAGAATTAAGTGGATTTCTGTCTAGAGCAGAAGAAAGAAGAGATCTTTTCATGTCTTTCAGAAGCCTACACTTTTTTGTGGCACGGTATGAATATCGTAAGCGCACACTTAAGCATTTCAAGGTTCAATTGCAGCTGATGTTCACTGGTCCAGTAATGAAATACTTAAAGAAACAAGCTTCCCTAGGAGAACCATCTGTCCGAAGTACACTGTGCCAGGCTAAAGATGATTCTCCCAGTCTGGTTTGGCAGCACATAACATCCTGTTCTCATGAGAAAAAAATCTGCAACTAGTTGGCTTCTTTCTAGTGGTGGGAAACTCCTAGATGTCTACATCTTATAGATATATTTTTGGTTGATCATCTGTAGATTGGCAAGTCAAGTTGACTATCATAATGATATATACTGAGTGCAACATGAGAATTATGTATCTCTTATTAATGACAAATACTACTAAAGCAAATACGAGTACGTTTTGTAAATGACAAAGGAAAACGTTGAATTACTTGATATTTTGTGGTTTAAGAATGATGTTTGAATATGATCTTATACATGAAAATGCATAGGATGATATTTCTCTTGTTTTAATATAATTGTT